>JAIGNY010001887.1:0-50000 GCA_020152595.1 Chiridota heheva
GTAAGAGGAAAGTTAGTTTTCCCCGTTGTCACAGTTGTGCTGAAATTGGCTGTAGCACACCTTGTACACATGCTAATGATCAAAGATGTTTGAAAAGTACCTGCTTTACAGGGGAAACATCCGATTCACATAGTATGAAGAGTAAATACTGGTTATGGTGATAAACCGTGCATCAGTAATTACCGGCGTATGTACACATGTTACGACCATCTCAATTAAAACTGAGCTGGTGTTACAACGTTATCGTTTGTATCCAAAATTTAAAACAAAGCCGACGATTGAGCCACATTGATGAGGATGTATAAGTTTTATTTCAAGTTGTTAGGTTTGCGTTTAAGGTTTATTGACTAATGGCCCGGCCCCACTTACGTACGACGTACGTACGTAGGCCGTGCCTACGTGTGTACATGCATTATTCATGGTAAACGACAGTAACATTACATGATGCACTGCCGAGAATTGTTGTTTGGATCAATAACTGTGTTTTTAGAAGGGAATACAGTGAAGTAGAAAACAGATATGGAAGATCGCCTCTCTTCTGAGAAGAGTAAAGTTTAATGTGGAAATAAAACTTCAAAGGTAGGTGGATATCGTACTACTACTAGGCTAGGTACTAATGTACCGATTCAGCAAAGTTTTTACTTAAAGCGTTTAGTCTGCCTATTCACTTGGTTGGATATCCGAAAACTTCATGACCTAAGGTCATCAGACCGTATAGTAACTGCGCGCCGCTGGAGTGAAAACAAAGCGATCAGCTATGTTTGTTTATATGCCATACGTAGCACGAAGGCCCCATTTTCAACAAATTTGCGATTGTTTTTCTCTCAAAATATTGACTTATCAATGTTCCAACTTCCTTTGAGACAATGTAGGATAATCAATTCGGAATATCAGGGGTCGCTTTCTTGAATTAGAAATATATCACTGTTTTGATAAATTCAAAATTTCCGCGAGTAATCCAAATTTTGTGTTCAACAAAAACCCTGCAGATATCCAGCAGATGTACCAGTAACACGTACAATGTCCGATTGTCCGTAAAAATTGATATAAACTTTAATTAACTGTAATACCTAACTCCACAATCAACCAACTAAGCATCTAATTATTAAAAATGGAGTTAAATGAACAATTATAATCGTAAAAACTTTATCCGACTTTGCATACAACATGCACACACACACAAACTTGCCGTTTGTTTAACACACAAAGCTTTGTTTTCACTCCAGCAAATGACGTCATCTCCCGGATGTAACGTGGCACCAGCCGAATGAATTCTTTACTTGTTAGTCGTAGAAAATATTACTAATCCTGTAGTTCTATGCCTTAGTATTCGGGATGACATCATAATAGCGTGCACAAAGCTTATCAACCAATTTATCGGTGAAACAACTGAATTTTCCATTACAGCTAGTTGTAAAATCAGTCACATTTAGTTTATATTGAAGTTTGAAACATTGTATTATGCATACATATATGTAGGCTAAAGCTTTTTGTTCACTTGTGCGCAAATCGTTGTAGCCTATGTTTTTACCAACAAAATGTCTTGAATGTTAAAAATGCGTGGATGATTAAATATGCAAATTCAGTTTCGCTTTTTCATGTACTATCAGGGTGTATGACTAAAAGTGCAGTTAGCGGCCTAGACCACTCTTAAATTGGCAACCACAGGATTCATATAGTATTCTTCGAATGCATAGTAAAAACGTTGACTTTTGATTCTCTAATAAAAACATTTTTTGCATCCCTGTTCATGAAACTCTTGGCTTAAAATGGAAAGATTAATTCATTTAACAAGAAAGCAATTCATGGAGTTGCTGATCTCATTACCTTAAGCATACAGCATAGTGGGGGACAGGGTTGGGGTGAACTCTAATGGTAATTGTGTAATTAATTACAATTATGCTGTAATTGTAAACGTAATTAATAATTTCTGGGCAAATGTAATTGTAATTGACAATTTTTGAGCAGCTGTAATTGTAATTGAACTAAAAAAATGATGTAATTAAAATATTTGCAGGTAATTACAACTTAATCAATACAATATATATATATATATATATATGTATATATATATATATATATATATATATATATATATATATATATATATTCATATATATGTATATATATATATATATATATATATATATATATATATATATATATATTATATATATATATATATATATATATATATATATATATATATATATATATATATTCATATATATATATATATATATAAATTCATATATATATATTTATATACATAAATATATATATATATATATATATATATATATATTTGTATATATATATATATATATATATATATATTTATATATAAATATATATATATATATATATAGATGTATAATTATATGTATATATATATATATATATATATATATATATATATATATATATATATATATATATATATATATATATATATATATATATATATATATATATATATATATATATATATATATATATATATATATATATATATATATATATATATGTGTATGTATTTATATATGTATATATATATATTTAGATATGAACTTGTTACATCACAACTAGACTGATTTCTGTCGTTTGTACACAAATGATACAATCTTTAAACTTAGGTATCTCTTTAACAGAATAAGAAATTTGAATACTTTCAACTCCACCATTGTTTTTTGTTGTTTTTGAAGCCGTTTTTCATATGAGATGGACTTGCCTGACCTCTGAACTCATCATTTAAATTCGAAACAAGTATTCCATATCACTTTGTACTCCGCTTTATCTATTGTTTCCACAGGGCCGTATATTATGTATGTTAAAGTATAGGTTCAGGGGTCAAGTCTATCATATATAAAAGAGGACGCCAAACAGTCAAAAGAAACAAAATGGTGAAGAAAGCATTCCAAAATTGTATTCTGTTAAGAAGATATCTAAGTTTAAAGTTTGGTAGCATTTGGGTAGAAGCGACGGAAATCAGACTAGTTGTGATGTCATAGCCTAAGATTCCTCAAACTCGTTATGTATGCTATCATATTTTGTCCTGCGATTTTGTGGCTTAAAAACCATGGCATATGTCAAAAAAGTAGTAAGATTGAATTTAGGAAGGGTATTTATAATATACCACCTTAACTAAAGTTTGAAGGAAAAAAATCTAAATAGTGAAAAAATTAGATAAACTTTCTTTAAAATACATTAGCAGCTGTGAAGAATGTGAGGATGAAGATGCCAACCTTCATAGTAAACTTACTACACCAGTCATTTCAACACAAATAAGACAGAAATTAAAGTTGATTACCTCCTCAACGGAATACGACTTTTGAACGCTTTTTCACCATTTTTTTTCTTTTCAAGTCCTCTTTCATAAAAGATGGACATGCTTGACCACTGAATTAATCCTTTAAATTCAAATGTATAAGGTAAATAAGCGAAAGCTAAAGCTCGACCCTCTAATAATCGAAGGACTCCTACGGCCCTGCATCTAGAGTAGACATTAAATTTTAGCAGCTGAGGTTTTTTGTTTGTTCATATTAGGGTCGATATTTCTTCACTCAAAGCAAGCCTGTATCCTGCTGAATCCATCGGTATTGGCTCGGCATATGTAGTACCACAATAGCTCCGAATTGTACCGTAAATAAAAACAATAAGAACAAATGACGTCAGCACGGCCGTCGATGCATACATTAGAGGGAAATTAAACTCTTCTGCTGCTGGAGTGCCTGATTAAAAAGAAAATGGAAATGTTGGGAAAGTTATGGAAGAGAAAAACAAAAAGTTTTGGGAAAACAAGAAACGTTTTGGTGAAAAACGTTTGAAGTACTTGAATTTGACATAGCGTTATGACATTTTTCTCTTCAAAGCTTTTTACCTCCTCTAAATACTTTGTACCTCCCCAAAACATTTTTCCTCAAAGAAGTATTTCTTTTCAAAGTTGATTTTCCTTTCCAAAACTTTTGTTTTTTCCCAAACTTTTTCCCCTCTCCAAAACTGTTTTAATGACCCTCACGGGCTTTCGTATTATTTTCATAGGCCTAATTACAGAATAACGGTGCTGTTTTCGTCAAAAAAAAACAAAAAAAAACATCGTGAATAATTATCATCTGTTTTTACCAATGATCCTGTTAATTACAGATTGGTGTTTTGGCATCATGTTTATATTTTCCTACTGTTTATAATTTTCTCAACTGGTCAAAGACTTTGGCCAAAATTAAGCTAAAAAAACCTATTAGATTCAAAAAAATCCATATTTTGAAAGTGATCGGCATCCTGGCAACTGGCTGACCCAGAAGCTTTTATTGGAGGGGTAAAATCAGTGGCTTAGAAGCGGAGGAAGGGGGAGCTCAGGGAATAATTCCCAGCTATTTTAAAGTGGCTTGAGCCCCCTAAAATGTCTGGTAATCGATAATAGCACATTTACGGAGTAGATAACGCATTTGTTTTGCATATTGATCGATAATTCTAAAAATTGAGTAGAAGAGCCCCACTAACTCACAATGTAGCTCTACACCACTGGGTAAAATGTACTGTAAATCAATTGAAAAATGTTATTATGATTCAAATTAAATGTACTTTTTGATCGTAATGATCATTAATCTTTAAACAAGGGGAATTAGCATCCAGACCTTCCATAGTTGTCAAATCACTATTATGTAGCTCTGTCTATTTTTTCTGTTCTTATGAACTTCACGTTAACCAGTTAACTGTTAGATAACCATGGGCAGTGGCGTGGTGGCAGGGAGTTCAGAAAGGGAAAAAGGGGGGAGGAGGGGCGGGCAAAAATACCTCCAGCAAAGCATTTTGAGAGGGCGCCAAGTGCTCAAGGGGCGCCAAAATCGTCCAGAGAATATATTTTTGTTAGGCCCTGTGAAAATGTATGTGCTGATTAATAACTTCTTCTTATATACTATTTGCACGTAATATTCCATTTTGTAGTCCAAAAGCGGATGAACTTTCCAACTTTCCACATAAAAGACCAAATTTTCAGGGACTTCACCCTGAACCCAACCATTGGCACTCGAGCGGGCCCCTGGATTTCGCGCCTGGACAATAGAAGATGCATGGAGATAGTTCGTCAGTTATATTTAATATCTGCCCCTGCCATGAAGGGCAGCAATTTTATTGAATTCAGCTGGTAAAAGCTTTACGAGAGGGTGCCGGATGCTCACAGGAGCGAAAAAATTGTCTTGAGAATATATTTTTACACACTTTTTGCTCTCAACGCTGTAAATGTGTTCTCTCAATGCTTTAATCTTACATCAAAAACATGAAAATCATCTCTAGACCCAAGCTAAAGACACATATTGTATTCAATGGAATTCTACATTTAAACAATCGTTCCAAAATATATTACCTGATTTTAGTGTCACAGTGGAATTGACACGATTTTAAGCAATCTTCTGCCACTAAAATCAAGCCAAAATACGCCTACTAAGCAGCTAAGACGGCGACCCTGGATTAAGCAATTTCAAAATCAATCAAAATCGCAAAAAATGCAGGGATTCCAGGGGCTTCGCTCCCAGCGCTCCTACCTGCAGCTTCGCCCCATAGATGTGACACATTTTAAAGCCCTTTTCTGCTATCAAAACCACAAGGAACGTAGGGCTTTCCGCGAAACCCTGGGTCCCTACTGGTTCTTCGCGGCCTTCGCTCCTATATCATGCCTAGAGTTAACACAATTTTAAGCAATTACCAGTTAGGCCCTCCTGCCCCCCCCCTCCCCAAAAACACAAAAAACATGATGATAAAGAACGTCTTACGAATTTATTTTCTTCGGGCAATGTTCCCTTATTTCCGAAAAATCTCCTTCAATTTTTCAGAATTCTCCTTCAGTTTTGGAAAATTTCCTTCACTTTCCAGAATTTTTCTTTCATTTTCAGGAAAATTTCCTTCTATTTTCGTGAAATTTTCTTCATTTAAAAGACATTTTCTTTAATATTTAAGTAATTTTCTTACGGGCAATGTTCTTTAATTTCCGAAGAATCACCTTTAAATTTTAGGAATTCTCCTTCAATTTTCGGAAAATTTCCTTCATTTTGCGGAAATTTAGCTTAAATTTTCGGGAACTTTCCTTAAAATTTCGACAATTTGGGGAACTCTTCTTCAATTTTCGAAAAATTTCATTCATTTTGCGAAAATTTTCTTCAAATGTTGGGAAGTCTTTTCTACTTTTCGGAAAAAAATTCCTTCAATTTTCGTATTTTCGAGAAATTTTCTTTGTCCCTACACTTGAAACACTGATTTTGAGCAATTTCCTAAACGGTGCCATATAAACGGTGCATGCCATTTTAGATCTAAGTGTCCGTTTTCCTTATCTCGGAGGGGAGGGGGAAATGCTCTTGCCCCCCAGTGAAACATGACCTACCACGCCACTGACCATGGGGAAAGATGGGATATACACGCGAAAAAAGGAAAGCAAAATTACAAAACCTCGAATTTCAAATATTGATATTACTCTTATCCAAAGACACAGGTGTTTCTTCAAAACTGACGTGTTTGTGGGTGTGCATGTAGGTGCAATATTTCGAGTATTTTCATTGCCTTAAGAAAATGTAGATACGCTACCTAAACTGTTTAATGCTTTACTAACTTAAGCATACAATTTCCCAAAATGTCACAAGGAGATTATTGGCAGACATCGGCATATTTGTAATTTCCTTCTACTTTTTTGGATGCGGAGTAGTTGGGCAGCAGGATTGGGTGAGGAGCATGATTAGGTGGGAAGCAGGATTGGGCAGGGAGCAGGATTGGGGCGGGGTCGTATATCTAAGTGTTGGACTATAAATGATGGCATTCTGATTGACAAATATGGTTGGAAGTTTTAGAAATATTTCAACAAGTTACATGCAATAATGTCACACAACTGCATTAAATTTGTTGTACCATTCGCTTTCAATAGTTTTCAAATTGCTCTTAATAGATTATTGCACTTTCGTTAAACAGCTGAAAAACAAAAGCATCTTTATGTCACGATAACGATACTTTTGAATTACTCATTTCTTGCCACGGCGGTATCACGAGACATGTTAAATATTTGGCAAGAAGTTACAATTATTTGCTATACTTGGTTTTAAAAACATTAAATCAATTTTCATTTTGTTGCGGTTGTTGATAGTCTACACGTGGGTAACAGATTCTACTATTTTCTTGCAGCAGTAATATCAATAGTAAGGTACCGATCTTTAAAAAATTTCACAGTTACAGTTGTTCGTTTGCAAACAAAAACAAAGTTAAATAGACAAGTGGTACCATAGTGTAATACAGCAATTTTGTTTCTTATTTGTATACTATGGGTTTTCTCAACCATTAAGATTATGTGCGAAACAGCTTGATCAGGATACTCGGATAAGGCCAGATATCGGGTTAACAAGCACAGCAATATACAATAAAAGTCAACGTTTCTGATTGGTCATACACAAATACCGACAACCAATCAATAACCGCCGCGAAAGTGACTAGCACACTGTACAAAAACACACACACACACCCATACAATGTGTACAACACATACGTACTTAATTAGAAACAATCCCCATCCAGATGTGACGTGAAATATACACACATCATCGTAATTTTACGAATGTTAGTTACGACGAGATTCCCTCTTCTATTGCTATGCGAATTCCAACAAGGGACTATTGAAATAAAATAAGAAAAAGTTCCCACCGACAAACAAGAATAAATTTACAAAGAGTATTACATATTAATCATGATTTCGTAGAAGCATCTCTTATGAGTGAGATTATTGAGAATAGGGTCCATCGGGTCCGCCAAGTGAATCGCAGGGTCTGAAAATTTGAGCCCCCATACAAGAAAACAGGCTGAAGAGCAAAGCACATAAACAAAATACAATAAGAGGCATCACCTAAGCCTATTTCTGTTTTAATTTTTGCACCGTTTTCACCATTGTCAATCTATTTCTTTTCCTTAAAATTTTTTGAACCCGCCGTTCACATTCTTTTTCTTTAATTGTACCGGGTTCCCCTATGATCACAGGCCTGGAAATTTCCTCCTTACACTCCACCTCACTGGTCCATTCTCGGCGGTACTGGGATCCATTACGCTATTGTGTCGTTTTAAAACCTGATAATAGAATACCTGACCTGAGGCGTGCAACCCAGGTAATACATGCTTTGTTAATTTTGACAATCGCACATTCAAATTACACCAATGCAGCGAACCAAAGAGTTGATTTGCGATTTCACCGTTGATCACACAGAGCACAATAATACATTGTTCAGTTGTTAGTAGGCCTATAGTGATAAGCAGTACATAATATGAAAGCAACCTGCTTTAGATTAAATTAAATGGTTTATGGGGTATAGTATTGTCTCATTTAAAGATTGTTTACATATAGAAAAGGCGGGAGTTATTTAGATAGGCCCCTAATTTGATAAGCATTATGATGAAAGGCGAATGATATTTCAAATTGGACATGCATCATGCAAATGTGATAAATGATTAAATCATTTGTAACAATCAGTTGGGGTAGCAGGGGCCGCAACAGACTGATTTTTGAAATATTTAACAAGGGGGATGTGCACCCCTAACTTTCCTCAATCTCCATTTACCCTTCAATGCTTACAAAAACTTATAGACATATTAGTTATTCATGTAATACGTACTTGGCAAACTAATTTCATCCATTGTAATTCTTTAGTCCGTCAGTTTCCAAATTGGCCTCTGCAACAAAATAAAGAACAACATAAAAATCTCGTTAGAATTTTCCGCACTTGGAAAGAAAAAATGTTTAAGTTCTTTACCCGGGACTTGCAAGAAGAAATAAATGATTGAACTTCGGTAAAGCCCGTTGATTACGTAATATCAAGAGATATTTTCAAATGTACGCACAGAAAATTTGTTTACCTCAAGAACCAAAGTGCAAATAACAAAAAGATTTGTATCACTGAACAAACAGTCTCCCTGTTGACTCAATGACGAATGAAGTAGCGATTGTTGAAACATTTTGTTTTGCCATATACAGATATAGTAACGGTAAATCTGCACCTACTTTAAAAAGGCATTAGGCCGGAAAGGAAGGGTATAATTCTTTAGAGACTCTGAAATATGCAGCAAAGCTTTTTTTCTCCCACGTAAAGAGCTAGCCTCTCACTTGGATTTAAATCAGTTGTAATCTACTTTTTCCGATATGCTAATTCAAGATTTACCCCATCTTAGACCGATTTCCGTGACCGCGTAATTCGAAAGAAGGATATCGGCATTTTTTCCGACTGCGTTTGCTTCAAAGTGTTTGTTAATAGGGCCGGTTCTTGCACCCCCGGTTCACAGGTAGTCCGTATGCAATACCTGTGGTGTATGGACAAGGAATTGGCGTATAGAGGCTAGCTAAAGCTAAATCCATCCGAGCCACTAAGCTCATATATAAAGCCGGTGCCGGTTTCCATGGTGTAAGCAGATGAAAAAACATGACTTCCCAGGATGGGACGCCAGTCCATCGTAGAATAACTCCCCACCAATGCTGGTCTTCATTTTACAGCTGAGTGGACCGGAGAAAATAAAGTGTATTGCTCAAGGATACAATTCAGCGCTCGCGGCGGGAATCGAACCCGGTACCCTTCGCACACGAGCAAGAAAGGTGAGCAAGGCAGGTGAGCAAGACTCATATACCAATGAGTCACTGCACCTCACTAAGTATTTGCAAATTTACATTGAATTAAGATTATGCAAGTTTGATTAATTCTTTGCGTCTGATGCACTGGTTAAATTTACATTCTTTTGTAAAACATTGGACATTTTAAAACGCTGTTAAATGGTCAAAAAATTGTAGGAATGTAGGGCTTTTTCATGATTTAGTAAAAATGTTGTATCAATCTAGCTGTTGCTTTTGCATTGTTTCTTTAATTGTCCTGCATTGTATGGAATGTCAGTACCCGTGGTAGTATTCCTTTTTAACTATACACATGACAATCCTATTTTTCTTAGAACTTCTGCTAACTTTTCAATTCTCATTGGTACTGTACGATTAAATACCTGTTTGTTTTGTCATCTTAATACTTATAAAATACTAGAACACGTTACACTATTTTAAAGCGGTGGCTCGACAAGAATCCTGGCTGCCCGTGGGGAATGTAGCGCTCGGGCCCATAACAAACGTACCGTACTGTCATTGCTGAGGCCCTCAAGTATCATTTTTGCTTGCATACTAAAAAAGAATGGTTAAATTTGACCACAATATGGTCAAAATATGACCAAGTGAGAAGTGAATTATGCACCGAACCATATGTGGTCAAATTTGACCAAGTTTATGTGGTCAATATTTTTGACCAAGCCAACTTGGTCAAATTGACACATTTGGTTCGGTGCATAATTCGGTGCATAATTCACTCTCTTTTGGTCAGACTTGACCATTAACATTTGATCATTCTGTTGACCACTGTAGCTTGGTCAAATCTTCTGACCATTTTGTGGTCAAATTGACCACAAAAATGGCTCCAGTTGACTAAATCCTTTGTCAAATAAAAAAAAAACGGTAACAACACAATGTTTCAGTTTGAAATTGTTTAATTTCATAATATTCCTGGGTAACCTGTAACGATACAACTATAATACAGATAACAGATAAATGAAAATATTACTAAATTTACTTTAAAAGATGTGCAAAATTAAAATCTTCTGAGTTACTCCATTGAACCTGAAATTCAAGGCACATGAGCATGTCAAGTGTCATCATCGAAATCTTTAGTAACTTTTATATTAATATCTGGTGATAATTATTAACTATGTCCAACTAGCCATAAATTATGATTCAAACATCAAAACAAAGTTTCTATTCCAACTAGTAACTTACGATTTGTTTATGAAGCCTTGTGAATTTATTTTGAAAATGCAGTAAAAAATCCTGTACAAACATACATGTTTGCAATACACTGGGCCTCAAGCTAAAACATATTGGTATTTAATGAATTTCAATAGACTTCAGAAGTTTTCTAATTTTGCCTCTAAACGTTGAGATGTCCACACAACAACAAAATTATTTAAATTATAAGTTGGGCTACTTTCATGTATAAAATTGTCTGTAAAAAACTGTCATATCTCTTCAGGTCACACATAAGCAAGTGTCAAACTTCTTTATAACGTATCAAACTAATCAATATCTTCCTCAAAAGACATTAAGTTTTTCTGTAATTGACATCACATTCTAAAAAGACTTCAATTTCTGTGAAATTGTACTTTAAAAGCAAAAACAGCCTGGACATGTACATACAAATTTCTATGTGATTAAGTGAACATAAAACCATAGAATTTTCTTTTGTAAATCCTTTTGTTTTATTAAATGTGTATCGTAATTCTTTGGAGTGGTATAGCAAATTTTGATCAAAGATAAAATGTTTCTGAGTCTTTCCCATGTCTCCAAGAAAATCAACTTTTCCATCACTTTCAGTAACTAGCAAAGAAATTGAAAAGAATTACATTAAGAATTTGAGCATCAATTCAAAAACTGATCAAACTTTGATCAACCGTATCCCTAAAACTAAAATTGCTCCTTTCAAAATTCAAAAATCTGATCTGCGCAGATTTTAGTAATCTTCAGATCTTTAAGCCAGTAGAAATTCCTATGTCCATAGACCTTGAAATAAAAAATGCATTTTTATAAAGGGCCCTTTCCTTTCTTGTATTGTATTCTTTTTCCATGCAATTTAGCAATAAATGGCATTTGATTAATTTAAGAGAAATGCTTAAGGTCTTGCCATGTATTGACTTAGCACCATGGTAAGACCTTTTGCCATTTCATCAAGATTTAAAGCATTTACAATCTGACAATAAAGTAACTACTACCATTTACAAATTACCATTTATTTAAGTCATGCTGACTTTTTACTGTTTTTGTTGGTTTTAATGATAGACTATTATGAGCATATCATACTTGTGTGTTTTTCATATGTTACACATTGCACAGTCAAATGCCAGTTGTTTTTCTGGGACCCAAATGGTCCAGTGGGTCATACAAGGTTGGTGGAAATTTAGTACCGGATACACTGGTATAAATCTTAAAGAGATAGGAAGAAGTTTGCGCTACTATATGAAACACGAAACTAATAAGATATCACTGCGCCATCAAAAATGAGAACCCTTTGAGAAAAGGCTAATAAAATATTTTCGAGAGGTTTCATGTCATGGGACAGGAAGCTGAGAAGTTGAAAATTTTAGGAATGGTAGAAAAAGGATAGGTCTTGACTATGCATATCCAAACTTGACGAGATTTGTTTCACCAAAAGTTTTATAGGGAACTATTTTACCATGGAACAGTGCCCAAATTTGAGTGATTTGGTGAGGGTGTATAACACCTCTTCAATTCAGCCAAAAAAAGGGCCAAAACCTCTGGTTACCCCCTATTGAAAGTACCCTCATTCAAAAGATAATCATGGTACTTTTTGAAAAACATCACTAAAGATCTGAAATAAATCTACAACGTTCTGGTACAAAAACGACCCTGAATTTGACTTTTTCATCATAGGCTTCAATGGGGCAAATGATTAGTTCCGTGGTACCTGTAGCAAGACTGGGTATATGTATATTACATGTACTTTTAAGAAGAAAAGTGTGACAATTTCAAAATATTTGATAAAATTTTCATTAAATAAGCGCAAAAAGTGACATTTCTGACACAGATGACCCAGATTAAGAAGAAAATTGGCCATTTCATTGGTCCACTTGAACAATTCTGCAAATGTTGGGAGGTATACATGGTAAGGTAAGCTTCAAGAGCATACTAAGGCAATTAAGTACCGTCCTCCGAGAGATATTAGATGCTACTTTTTGGAAAACATTACAAAAGATCCCAAATCTATAAGATTCTGGTACAAAAAGGACCCCGAACTTGACTCTTTCATTAAAGGTTTCAATGGGGAAAATAATTAGTTCCGTGCTACCTCATCGTACAGTTACATCGTATGCGTACAGTTACAGTACAGAAGGGTCGTACGCTTGATACGCACACAATACACCTTTTCACAGTTCTGTGAGTTACGAGTAAACAAACATAATTTCCATTGTTCTCAAGCGTTGTACTAAGAACGTACTTTGCTGTTTGCTCGTTGTATTGGTTTGTTTACTCGCAACTTGAAACATGAACAGACTGAAACTGTAAACGTGTGTGTCATGTAACGCCACAAAAACGGCGGATCCATATCGGCCCCATATACTTAACACAGTGTCCCATCTTCCTTTTACACTATCCTTGAATTGTTTTCAAAACATACTGCTGATTTTGAGAAGTGATATGTTTCGGGAGGCTATTCTGTTATTTGTAAAGCAATATTAACCCCTAGTCATTCCTAATTTAGAATATTCTACAATGTTATATTACGGGAAATGATGTTGCTAAACTACCTCAAAGAATTATATTATGATGGACATTTAAAAACACAAAGAATTGACAAAACAAAGGTCGTCGCCATGTGATACTTTTCAAGAATTGCATAAAATATACAAATGTTTCTTAAAAACGCAAAATGGCTGTTTAACCAATTTTGATGAATGTTTTTGCTACCATGATGGGTTTTAATAGATTTGAAAGCAATTTAGTTAATGTTAACTATTCACGTGTTTATATACTTTAAGTGCAATTTGTACAACACTGCTGCTAAAACTAATGAAATTTAACATTTTATGATTTAAGTTCTAGAACTTCATTGAATTCTCACTTGCTTTTAGACTAAGGGAATTTAGTGTTTAAAGCCACACTCCCACACTGTCAAAAATTGTCTGTAAAAATGGCAGCTGAATTTCCAAACAATATTTGTAATTTTACAGTCTTTAGTGCAATAACTGAACAGTTGCAACCAATGAGTTCACAACTGGTTACCAAAGGTCGTGACCGTCTTAATATAATGTCCAGAACTGGATGATTTCGGGACGTTAAACCTTTTTCTATGCTATGCTATGCTATGCTAACTGCCTTCATTCATTCAGTGTGTTGATATTGATTAAAGTCAGCTTGAATTTTCGTTGACTGCTGCTTGAGACCATCGTATAATTTTCTTGAACTGCGCCACCCAGCTACTGAATCATAGTGTCATTGCGCAATTTTCGTCTCCCCAAGAATGTTGCTGCATTCTGGTGAAAGGTCGCATGTAACACTGTTTGTTTTCGGTTATTCAACTGTTCAGTTATTGCACTAAAGACTATAATTACAAATATTGTTTGGAAATTCGGCTGCTATATTTACAAACAACATTTTTACAGTGCGGGAGTGAGGTTTCGAACGCTAAATTCGACACGTTTCCTTAGTTTAAAAGCAAGTAAGGGTTCAATGAACTTCTAGAACTTAAATCATAAAAAATATGTTGAATTTGATTAGTTTTAGCAGCAGTGTTGTACAAATTGCATTTAAAGTATACAAACGCGTGAATAGGTTGCTTTCAAATCTATTAAAACCATCAAAATACGCTCTTGGTACAACGCGCGAGAACAATATAAATTTTGTTTGTTTACTCGTAACTCCAGAACTGTGAAAGAGTGTATTGTGCGTTGTTAACTTAACGGCGTCAGGTGACTATCATGTGACGCCCTCAAAATGGCGGCTCCTTATTGGTCCCAAATCTTTATAATTTGCGGTATAGAAAATGCTCCATCATCCTTTTACACTGTCCTTGAACAAGTTCAAACACCATTTGAACCTCCTGTAAGTAATATAGCATATTACAAGTTCAATCTAATTCCATAAGCAGAAGCAGTAGAAGATCTGGAATAACCATAATACATTGTTAAATTATGCGTGATAAAATCCTTAGTGCACAATCTGGTTTAATCCGAATTAATATTATCTGTTTATGGTGGTATATACTGGTAAAAGCATTCATTCAGGAGTACAGGACTAAGTATGTCTTATTATCGTTTGTGTTATCCCGGTATTATACACTGAAATAATGGAGATATAGTGCACAATTAAGCTTGATTGTAATTGTGTATGTTTTAGAAAATACCACCAAGCATCTGCTACCACCAAGCACCTGCTACCACCAAGCACCTGCTAACGACCAAGCACCTGCTACCGCCAAGCACCTGCTGCCACCAAGCACCTGCTGCCACCAAGCACCTGCTACCACCGAGCACCTGCTACCACCAAGCACCTGCTACCACCAAGCACCTTCTACCACCAAGCACCTTCTATCACCAAGCACCTGCTACCACCAAACACCTGCTACCACCAAGCACCTGCTACGACCAAGCACTTGCTACCACAAAGCATTGGTATTCAGGTAAGGATTGTAGAATCTTTTTTTAATCTATAGTAAAAAGTAAGTTCGGACTTTATTAAACAAAATATTTTCCTAATAATATTCGTACATGCGTGAACATTTACTAAAATTACAATCCAGTTTTCGTTTATTGAGTCAACTGATAAATGATATTTATATGGCAACTTGTGTATCTGGATATGTCTGTAAGTTAATATAAATATCGTGCACAATTTAGCCTAATTGTAGCCTAATTTTACATCAACGTCTGGGTATACCAACAAGCAATGGGTAGAATGGGCTGTATCTTGTTTGTATCTTAAAAAAGTAATTGGGGCTTCATTGAACAAAATCTTTTCCATATAATACTTGTACAAATATGAACATTAGTTATTGGAAATTTTATACGATCCAGTTTTCATCTATACGCAACTGAATGTTTGTAGCTTGACGTTCAAAACGACAAACAATAGTCTTGTGTAACAATGATACATACACTTTATACAGCTGTTGACCTGTTCGCTTAACTGCCTAACAAAGATTTTCAAAGACGTGATATCTTTATTATTGCAGGTATATTGATTCTATAACAAGCAGAATATCGAATACCATTTTATTTTATGGGAGTGATGTAAATATACATTATTTAAATCTTTATTGTATGGCATAGTATTAAAAAACGGTACGCAGTGTAATATCTTATTTTTATTGTAATACTTTTTACCCACTAAATCTCCAGAGTCGATATTTAAAACAAACGAATTCAGATTGGCTAGATATTTCATGTCATGAAATACACAAAGGCGTGTGTGGAATTTGAAGAGAGTTTTCTGGTAAGTTTATCTTTAAAATGAGTTCATGGTCATTTTATAATGAGTAGAAACTATACATTGTGATCATCGATGCATCTTGTACTTTTAATTTCGCTTGTATTTGCAAACAACATCTTGAGTTAATCATCTCTGGTTCCTGCTGTTCTTGGAAGCCTTAATGACTCTTTATAGTTGACGAGTCGATACAAAGGTAGGCCACAATCAATTTCAGTGTTTAGGTGTTATCTAGTAATGTCCTAGTTGGGATCAGTGGCGCAATAATAGGGCGCGAAGGTTGGGTACACCCCACGGATCCCAGGCAAAAATGATATTTGGGGGCCCAAAGCAATGACGGGGGCCCTGGCAATGACAGTGCGGTACGTTTGTTATGGGCCCGAGCGTTACAGTCCCCACGGGCAACCAGGATTCTTGTCGAGCCACAGGTTAAAATAGTGTAACGTGTTCTAGTATTTTATAAGTATTAAGATGACAAAAGAAACAGGTATTTAATCGTACAGTACCAATGAGAATTGAAAAGTTAGCAGAATTCCTAAGAAAAATAGGATTGTCATGTGTATAGATAAAGGGGAATACTACCACGGGTACTGACATTCCATACAATGAAGGACAATTAAAGAAACAGTGCAAAATCAACAGCTAGATTGATATAACGTTTTCACTAAATCACGAAAAAGCCTTACATTCCTACAATTTGTTTTAAGATTTTACAGCGTTTTGAAATGTTTTATGTTTCACAACAGAATGTAAATTTAACCAGTGCATCAGACGCAAAGAATTGATCAAACTTTCACAATCTTAATTCAAAATAAATTTGCAAACACTTTGTGAAGTGCAACTGAGTGGTAAATGAATGTTGCTCATCTGCCCTTGCTCACCTTTCTTGCTCGTGTCCGAATCATGATGGTACCGGGTTCGATTCCCGTCGCGAGCGCTGAATTGTAATTGTATCCTTGAGCAATACACTTTACTCTCTCCAGTCCACTCAGCTGTAAAATGAATACCAGCATTGCTGGGGAGTTAACCTACGATGGACTGGCGTCCCATTCTGGGAAGTCATGTACTCTTATCTGCTTACAGCATGGAAACCGGGATAAGCACCGGCTCTATATGAGCCTAGTGGCTCGGATGGATTTAGCTTTAGATAGCATCTACACGTCAATTCCCTGTCAGTACACCACAAATATTGTATACGGACTACCTGTAAACCGGGTACAAGAACCGGCCCTATTAACAAACACTTTGAAGCAAACGCAGTCGGAAAAAATGCCGATATCCTTCTTTTGAATTATGCGGTCACGGAAATCGGTCTAAGATGGGGTATATCTTGAATTAGCATATCGGAAAAAGTAGATTACAACTGAGTTAAATCCAAGTGAGAGATTAGCTCTTTACGTGGGTAAAAAAAGCTTTGCTGAATATTTTAGAGTCCCTAAAGAATTGTGCCCTTTCTTTCAGGCCTAACGCCACTTTAAAGTAGGTGTAGATTCAATGTCACTATATCTGTATATGGCAAAACAAAATGTTAGGACAAATCGCTACTTCATTCGTCATCATGAGTCAACAGGGAGACTGCTTCTTCAGTGATAAAAATCATTTTGTCATATCTACTTTAATTCTTGAAGTAAACAAATTTTCTGTGCGTACATTTAAAAATATCTCTTGATATTACGTGATCAACGGGCTTTACCGAAGTTCAATCATTTATTTCTTCTTGCAAGTGCTGGGTAAAGAACTGGTAAACATTTTTTCTTTCCTAGTGCGAAAAATTCTAACGATATTTTTATGTTGTTCTTTATCTTGTTGCAGAGGCCAATTTGGAAAGTGACGGACTAAAGAATTAAAATGAATGAAATAAGTTTGCCAAGTACGTATTACCTGAATAACTTATATCTTAATAACTTTTGTTAAGCATTGAATGGTAAATGGAGATTAAGGAAGGTAAGGGGTGCACACCCCCCTTGTTAAATATTTCAAAAATCAGTCTGTTGTGGCCCCTGCTACCCAAACTGATTGTTACAAATGATTTAATCATTTATCACATTTGCATGATGTAATGTCCAATTTGAAATATCATTTGCCTTTCATCATAAAGCTTATTAAATTAGGGGCTTTCTAAATAACTCCCGCCTTTTATTACAGTTTCCTATATGTAAACAATCTTTAAATGATACAATGCCATCCCCCGTAAACCATTTAATTTGATTTAAAGCAGATTGCTTTCATATTATGTACTGCTTATCACTATAGGCCTACTATCAACTAAACAATGTACTACTGTTCTCGGTGTGATCAACAGTGAAATCGCAAATCAACTTTTTGGTTAGCTGCATTGGTGTAATTTGAACGTGCGATTGTCAAAATTAACAAAGCGTGTAATACCCGGGTTGCACGCCTCAGTTTGGGTATTTTATAATCAGGTTTTAAAACGACTTAATAGGGTAAAGGATCTCAGTACCGCCGAGAATGGACCAGTGGGGTGGAGTTTAAGGATACATTTTCCGGGCCCGTGATCCTAGAGGACCGGGTTATACTAGAGCAGGTAAAAATAAAGAAAAGGAATGTGCGTGTAAACGGCGGGTTCAAAACATTTGAAGAAAAAAATAGATTGACAATGGTAAAAACGGTACAAAAATTAAAACAGAAATAGGCTTAAGTGATGCCTTTTATTTCATTTTATTGATGTGCTCTTCAGTCTTGTTTCTTGCATAGGGGCTCGAATTTTCAGACCCTGAGATTCACTTGGCGGTCCTGGTGGACCCTATTCTCAATTATCTCACTCATAGGAGATGCTTCTACAAAATCATGATTAATATGTAATACTCTTTGTAAATTTATGCTTGTTTGATGGTGGGAACTTTTTCATATTTTATTTCAATAGTCCCTTGTTGGAATTCGCATAGCAATAGAAGAGGGAATCTCGTCGTAATTAAAATTCGTAAAATTACGATGATCTTTGTATATTTCACGTTACATTTGCATGGGGATCGCTTCTAATTAAGTACGTACGTGTTGTACACATTGTGTGTGTTTGTGTGTTTGTACAGTGTGCTAGTCACTTCTGCGGCGGTTATTTATTGGTTGTCGGTATTTGTGTATGACCAATCAGAAACGTTGACTTTTATTGTATACTGCTGTGCATGTTAACACGATACCGGCATTATCCTGAGTATCCTGATCAAGCCGTTTTCGCACAAAATTTTAATGGTTAAGAAAACCCATAGTATTCAAAAAAGAAACAAAATTGTTGTATTACTCCATGGTACCACTTGTCTATTTAACTATGTCTTTGTTTGCAAACGAACAACTGTAACTGTGAAATATTTTCTAAACATTGGTACCTTACTATTAATATTACTGCTGCAAGAAAATAGTAGAATCTGTTACTCACATGTAGACTATCAACAACAACAAAATGAAAATTGATTCAATGCTTTAAAACCAAGTACTAGCAAATAAATATAACTTCTTGCCAAATATTTAACATGTCTCGTGATGCCGCATTGGCAAGAAATGAGTAATGCGAATCTATCGTTATCGTGACATAAAATGCATTTGTTTTTCAGCTGTTTGACGTAAGTGCAATAATTTATTAACGGCAATTTGAAAACTATTCAAGACCAAGGCTACAACAAATCCATGCAGTTGTGTGACATTATTGCATGTATCTTGTTGAAATATTTCTGAAACTTCCAACCATATTTGACAACCAGACCTGCCATCCATAGTCGAACGCTTTGATATACGACCCCCTCCCCCCAATCCTGGTCCCTGCTAAATCCTTCTCCCCACCCAATCCTGCTCCTCACCCACTCCCCATCCACAAAAGTAGAAGGAAATTACAAATATGCCAATGTCTGCCAATAATCTCCTCATGTCATTTTAGGAAATTGTATGCTTAAGTTAGTAAAGCATTAAACAGTTTAAGTAGCGAATCTACATTTTTTTAAGAAAATGAAAATACTTGAAATATTGCACCTACACCCACAAACGCGTCAGTTTTGAAGAAACACCTGTGTCTTTGGATAAGAGTAATATCAATATTTGAAATTCGACCATATTTTTAATTATGCTTCTCTTTTCTCACGTATCCCATCATTATCCATGGTTATCTAACAGTTAACTGGTTACCGTGAAGTTCATAAGAACAAAAAAAAATAGACAGATAGAGCTACATGAAACTGATGTGACAACTTCGAAAGGTCTGGATGCTATTTCCCTTTCTTTGAAGATCAATGATCATTACGATCAGAAAAGTACAATTAATTTGAATCATAGTAACATTTTTTATTTGCTTTACAGTAAATTTTACCCAGTGGTGTAGAGCTAAATTGTGAGCTAAGGGGGGGCTCCCCCCCCCCCCTTCTCCCCCCAATGTTTAAACTTATCGATCGACATGCAACACAAAATACGTTATCTGCTCCGAAATGTGCTATTATCGATTTTGAAATATTTTTAAAGGAGGGGGGAGCTCAGCCCCATTAAAATATCTAGGGGATTATCCCTGCGTTTCTACATCACTGATTTTACCCCTCCAATAAAAGCGTCTGGGCCCGCTAATTGTCAGGTTGCCGATCACCTTCAAAATATGGAATTTTCTTGAATTGATGCATTTGTTTAGCTTGATTTTGGCCAAAGTCCTTTGACCAGTTGACCAGGGATTTATAGGACAGTAGGAGAATAAAAACATGATGCCACAGCATTAATCTCTAATTAACAGGATCATTGGCAAGAACGGTTGATAATTATTTACCATGTTATTTTTGTTTTTCTCACAAAAACAGCACCCTAATTTTAATTAGGTTATGAAGATAATACGAAAGCCCGTGAGGTTCATTAAAACAGGTTTGGAGAGGGGAAAAATGTTTAAAAACAACAACAAAATTGGAAAGGAAAATGAATTTTGGAAAAAATACACCTTTTAGGGAAAAAAAGTTTTGGGGAGATAGAAATGTTTTGGGGAGGTAAAAAATGTTTAGAAGAGGTACAAAGTTTTGAAGAAGAAAATGTCTTAACGCTATGTCAAATTCAAGTTCTTCAAAAGTTTTTCACCAAAACTTTTTTGTATTCTCAAAACGTTTTGTTTTTCTCTTCCAAAACTTTTTGTTTTTCTTCCAAAACTTTCCCAACATTTTCATTTTTTTTTTAATCAGGCAATCCGACAGAAGAGGAGTTTAATTTCCCTTTGATGTATGCATCGACGGCCGTGCTGACGTCATTTGTTCTTATTGTTTTAATTTACGGTACTATTCGGAGCTATTGTGGTACTACATATGCCGAGCCAATGCCGAAGGATTCAATAAGATGGAGGCTTGCTTTGAGTGAAGAAATAGTCGACCCTAATATGAACAACAAAGGAAACGCAGCTGCTAATGTTTAATATGTCTACTTCTAAATGCATGAAACAAGGCCGTAGGAGACCTTAGATTATTAAAGGGGTCGAGCTCTAGCCTTTGCTTCACATGGCATTATTTACCTTATACATATGAATTTAAAGAATTAATTCAGTGATCAAGCAAGTTTATCTTATATGAAAAGGGCTTCAAAAGAAACAAAATGGTAAAGAAAGCGTTCAAAATCGTATTCCGTTAAGGAGGTATTTAAATTAAATTTCTGTCTTATATGTGTAGAAATGACTGGTGTAGTAAGTCCACTATGAAAGGTTGGCATCTTCATCCTCACATTCTTCACAGTTGCTAATGAATTTTGAAAAAAAAAAAAATCATTTTTTCACTATTTAAATTATTTCCCCATTAACTTTATTTGAGGTGGTATATTATAAATAGCCTTTCTAGATTCAGTTTTACAACATTTTTGACATATCCCATGGTTTTAAGCCACAAATTCGCAGGACAAAATATAGCACATATAACAAGTTTGAGGAATCTTAGGCTATGACATCACAACTAGTCTGTTTTCCTCGTTTCTACACAAATGCTACCAAACTTTAAACTTATTTATCCTCAGAATAAGATTTTGGAATGCTTTCTTCACTATGTTGTTTCTTTTGACTGTTGAAGTCCTCTTTTATATATGATAGACTTGACCCCTGAACTAATGCTTGAATATACTACTTTGCAAATCAATGGTCCCATAGGCTACTACGACCCTGTGGAAACAATAAATAAAGAGTACAAGAGTGATATGGAATAATTGTTTTGAATTTAAACGATTAGTCAGGGGTCGAGTTGTCCATCTCATATAAAAATGTCGACAGCTTAGTCAAATTTTTGGCAGAATTCCGATTATCAATTATGAAGTCATATTTTCGGCACCCCCTCTAGCCTCAAAAGCAGGATACATCACTTCCGCCCAAGTTGCCATGAAAACTACAGTAATGTAATGCAATCATGACGACAACATTTAATAAAGGCGCCCACGCACATAATGATGCCCCGGACCCTATCCAGCCCTGGTTCTACGTAAAATTATTGGAACTCGAAATTACTAACCAAGAATCCGGCTAACTTTCAATTTTTTGTAACATAACATATACCATAACATAACATAACAAGATTACGGGCTAAGAAGGGTCAGTCACCCCGTCAAAATCCCAAACTAACACCACCACCACACAAAAAAATCAAAGACGCCCAGAGTTAGTAAAGAACTTATCAATGTTGACTTTAAAGTTTTAAAGAGAATTAGAGCTGACTACCCACTCAGGCAAACCATTCCACTCATTAACAAGTCTTTGCGAAAAACTAAAACGCTGAATATCTATCCATGAGAACTCTTTGGTCAACTTCAAACTGTTACCACGTGTCACATGAGTATAGCTAAAACATGCAAGAAATAACAGGAAGTCAAAGCATTACTACCTCTTCCCAGAGGCGCGACAATTGAGTGGGAAGGGTGGATAAACCCAACGGGCCCTGAGGGGAAATATAGGCCCGAGTAATGGCACTGCGATATGTCTGTTATGTCAAATAACATTACATAACATACACTTCGGGAGCAACCCGAAAAATTGGGTACTTTAAAATACCCAAAAATTTGGGTACTTTTATGTAATACGTCATCGCATGAGCCTACACATTTGACTAGCCCACACTAAACATATGGGGTTTCTCATTTTCCGCTCCGGATTGTCCAAGATTTCAATAAATATCCTGAAATGTAGGAGACGGATAGTAAATAAATATTCAAAACTTTTCGCCGCTGCCTTTTGAAATTCATATTTGCCTTTTTGAGAAAATGAACAAAACAGACTGCCCATAATCTATTTTATTGATTTTCTCAGAAATGCAACAGTGAATTTCCAAAAGCAGCGACAAAAAGTTTTTAATATCTATTTACTATCAGTCTCCAAAATTCCAGGATATCTATTGAAATTTTGAACAATCCGGAGCGGAAAATGAGAAACCCCATATGTTTAGTGTGGGCTAGTCAAATGTGTAGGCTCATGCGATGACGTAGTACATAAAAGTACCCAATTGTTTCGGTATTTCAAATTACCCACTTTTTCGGGTTGCTCCCGAACTGACATAACATAACACAACATAACAAGATTACGGTCTAAGAAGGGTTAGTCACACCATAAAAGTCCCTAAACTAACACCACCACCACCACGACAAAAATGAATACAAAATCAAAGACGCCCAGAGTTAGTAAAGAATTTATCAATGTTGACCTTGAAATTGTGAACAGAATTGTAGCTAACTACCCACTCAGGCAAACCATTCCACTCATTAACAACTCTTTTCGAAAAGCTAAAGTGCCGAATATCTATCCGGAGAACTCTTTGGTCAACTTCAAACTGTTACCATGTGTCACATGACGATTAGCTGAAACATGCAAGAAATAACAGAAAGTCAAAGCATTACTACCAGATAGGAACTTAAAAAGCTAAATCATATCGCCACCTACTCTTCTCAACTCAAGCGTGGTCAAACCAAAAATTCGCAACCTAGATTCATAAAAGAGATTCCTTACTTCGGGAATAAGTCTAGTGGCTCTTCGCTGAACCTGCTCCAAAATGAACTTATCCTTCTCATAAAAGGGACTCCAAGCCTGAATAGCATACCCAAGGTGAGGCCTGACTAACTGCTTATACAACTTAAAAACAACCTCTGTACCAAGAAAATAAAAATTTATTCTAATCAAACCAAGCATCCTATTTGCCCTTGCAACTTCTAAAGTACACTGTTTAAAAAACTTCAGATTGCTAGTAATGACAACACCTAGATCCCTTTCTTGATCAACACAACTAAGATTTGAACCATTCATGCAGTAATCAAAAGCCCAATTCTTCTGACCAAAATGAATAATTTTGCATTTATCAACATTGAATGACATCTGCCATGTTTGGGACCAAGAAACTAACTTATGCAGATCAGTTTGCAAAAGTAAAGAATTCCTAGCATCATTAACAATCCTGTACAGCTTAGTGTCATCAGCAAATTTGCAAATCCTGGAGCCAAGGGAAACATTAATTTCATTAATGAAGATTAAGAAAAGAAGCGGACCCAATACAGAGCCCTGAGGAACACCACTTGTAACCTTCTTCCATGGAGATACTTCACCACTAACAACAACTCTTTGTGACCTGTCAACTAACCAAGAATATATCCAACTGGCGCACTTTCATTCCGCACCAAGTGCTCTTGTTTTTATCATGGGCCTGCCTAATGGAATCTTATCAAATGCTTTTTGGAAATCGAGATAGATAACATCCGTATTACGACCAGAAACTTGTTTAGTAACATCATCAAGAAACTCGAATAAATTAGAAACACAAGACCTCTTATTTAAGAACCCATGCTGGGTCAAATTCAAGAAATCCTTGACCAGTAAATGATCTAGTACAACATCCTTAACAATGGACTTTATGAACCTGCGCACAACACTAGTAAGACTCACGGGCCTATAGTTTCAAGGCAAACTGTGGTCACCCTTTTTGAAAATAGGAGTGACATTAGCAATTTTCCAATCACTAGGAACAACACCAACATCAAAGCACTTTGAAAAGATGATAGTCAGGGGAACAGAAAGAACACCAGAACACTCACGTAAGACAGCAGGATGTATACCATTAGAACCGGGTGCTTTATTTAAATTAAAACCCTTCGACTTTTTAGACCCAACATAAACTAAAAAATCAACATTCTTAATGGATACTGGTGAGTGCACACTAAGATAATCCACAAATCATCAGCAGGGGACTCCTTAGTAAAAATAGACAAAAAGTAGTCATTCAAAACCTCAGTCATATCCTTACCACTATTGATAGTAACATCATCATTACCCTGAAGGGACCAACAACCTTCTTGGTTGTTTTCCTTGAGCGAACATACAAATGTACGTATGTAATCTTAACCTCTTTGGACAAACGTTTTTCAAAAAGCACTTTACTGCTTTAGGATCTCTTATCAAACCCTTTATGAACTTTTCATGATCCTTACACCTACCAAGCTTCGCAGGACACTCACTACATTTATAACAACGCCACAACGTCTTTTTGTTCCGAACAGTGTGCAAAACCTCCCGAGACATCCACACTGGCTGATTACGTCCACAAACTTTCTTTAATGGGACAAACTTATTTACACCCTCCTAAACTAAAATTCGAAAAACATCCCATGCTTTAGAAGTATCTAATTAACGGAGCAAAGAAGTCCAATCGAATGAAAAATTATCCTGAAGTGCAAGAAAGTCAGCATTCTTAAATTTTAAAACCAGTTTATCAGCTGGAGAAACCTTTGTGAAACGATACAGATCAAAATTAATGAGGTCATGATCACTACACCCTACCCTACCGCTACTTAGCACATTTCTAACCTTAGGCTTTCTTCACAACTGAAAATCAAGTCAGATATTTTCTACCATGCGTGGGAAACATCACGTGCTGGGTAAAAAAGCAGTCAGATACAGCTTCCACAAAATCTTTACCATGTGGACCACTAGTACAAAGATTTCAATCAATGTCTGGAAATTAAAGTCCTCAAAAACAATATCCCCTCTAAAAGCAACTTTCCTGAAGCAGTCAAGCAATTTCTAATTGTTCTCAGGACTATAATTTGGTAATCTAAACACAACACCAACGACCACTGAACTACCAACATTAACATCAGCAGTTAACTCACACCATAGGCAATTTGAAAAACCAAAAGAAAACTGAGCAGTCCTATCTATACAATTAAAACTATCTTTCATAAACAGATAAAACACCACCTCCTCTATTATTGAGAGTCTTGCCTGAAAACTGAGTAACCTGGAATATGTATCTCTGAATCACTAATTTCACTATAAATCCAACTCTTAGTAATACCAATATCTGGTCTACTAATCAGTAGGGGAGAATCCTGGACTTTTGGTGTAATAATAAATACACCAAAATTTGGAGATTCGTATTCATTTAGATCAATGGAGGCCGTTATTTTAACTATAGTGATATGGTTAAGTCAATGGGGATTTTTAATGAAAACGCGGGGGGTATTTTTGAAAGGAAAAACTGATATCAAATGAATATTCATTAGATTTGACCGCGAACTTTTCAATTTCATCGTGGACTTCAAATGAAATAACAAAAGACTTTCGTTGAAAGGTCATTGACCAGGTCATTGACCTTTTAAATAACCCTCTCGACACATGATTCTGATTTGGCTTAATCATCGCTGATACCGTGTACATGCATCACGCTGATACCGTGTACATGCATCATACGTTACATTACACAAATCCTACCGTTCTCTTAGTAAAAATTCCATTGATATAACGTTATCACAAGTTAAAATGGCGGCTGCCATGGATCTTAATGAATACGAAGCTTTAAGTTTTGGTGTATTTTCTTATTACACCAAAAGTCCAGGATTCTCCCTGACTGCTAATTGAAACTTCAACCACAATTTAATCACGCTTATTCAAAATGCTACGAACATTTAAAAACATAACCTTAATTCTACCACTTGAACAATCCCTACCCCCAAAAACATGCCTGACAGGTGGGTTCAAACTCTCATCCCCCGTGACTAGTTTAAATGACTCAGATCCTTAATTGCCCTATTGACACCCCTAGCAAGAACATGAAGGAACTACCCCTACGCGGCAACAGACCAACAAATAGAACCCTACAACCTGTGTCCTTGAACTTGAATAACAAATCCATGAAACTACGCCTAACAGAATCAACATTTCTCCTTAAAATATCATTTGTACCAATTGAAACTACGACGGTATCTTCACCCTTACATAAAGTCTCAACACGAGAACTAACATCATCAACCCTAGCCCCTGGAAGACACACCCTAATCCTTCTACTACGATCTACTCCACAAAACTCTGTATTAACATACCTAAAAGTACAATTATTTGAACTCGAAATTACTAACCGAAAATCCGGCTAATTTTAAATTTGTTTAATTTAATTGTTGGTTTGGGGCCTTTAAAGCCTCAGGGCTACGCCCCCTCTCAACCCCCGTCGTTACGCCACTGGATCTTTGTTATGTCAAGATTTACTGTCCTCTGGCTGATAGTAGATAATGTGATCAAGTGAGTTTTTGCTTTGTTCATATGAACTAAGTCCAGTGGCGTAGCCAGCATTAAATTCTTAGGGCGACAACAATCCTCTTTAGGGGGTAAACTATAAAGGTAGAAGTTTTAAACCAACATATTAATATATTAATTGAGGTTACCTTAGGGGTGTAGAAAGGGTCACCTCTCGTGGGGCAAAGGACCCTAAAATTTTCTGGTTAAAAATGAAAAATCGCACTGGTAAATCAAGTTTCCATCAGACGTTGTTGCTCATCGAGAAACCTCGTTCAAATTCGGGAAATCTTGTCAATTTTCTTTGTTTTCGAGAAATTGTTCTTTTTCGAGAAATTTTTTCACATTGCGGGAAATTTTCTTCACTTTGCGAGAAATTTCCCTCAGTTTTTGGGAAATGTTGCCAAATTCTATCAAAACTTCCAATAATTGTACCAAACTTTCCAATAATTGAACAACATTTTCCTTCAATTTGATAAATTTTTACATTTTGACTTTATTCATTTCCCAATTGTTTCTTCCCAACTTTCATGAAAGAATTCAACCGGGAAGGTGAAATGCTCTCAAGGAACGCCCCCTCCCCCCCTGTTCTCCCTCCGCTTCCTGCGCCTCTGATCCTCCCCTTAAGTCGACTGAAGTGTCGAATGCAGCACTGCGCCATTTTATGAACGAAGAACACTGAATTGAAATAAGATAATTATCTTAAAAAAGGTTATAACATTGCCGGTATTAGAACCAAATTGTTTGTTTGTTTGTACAACTTTATTTCAACCATTTGTATTACTTACAGAATACAAATATACACAGATAAAGCTTTATATGGTTGAGGGGATCCTCGAAAAGCTGAAAAGAACTTGTAAGAGCGGTAACCTCTTTACAAATCACACAGAAACATTATATAAGTGTGAAAAAGAAAAAAATTTAACAAAAAAAGGAATAGAAAAGAAATTATTACATAAATACTTCCCGATGATACATACAAAAGAAGAAAAAAAACTTACAGGATTCTATACAAAGAAGGTAATGTTTTACTTTACGTTTGAATGAGGATAAGTTTTTAATAGATTTGAATGAAGTGGGTAGGGAATTCCAATTTGCAATAGCTGAATATTTAAGATAATGTTGACTACTTGTAAGAGAGAAACAGGGAATGGAAAGTAATTTAGCATGGCGGGTATGGTAATTATGAAAAGACCTATTTGACAGAAAAAATTGGAAGAAGTTACGGGTATTATTATGAAATTAGTTAAATACAAAGATAAGGTCAGTGTAGTATTTAACGAGTTCAAATATGGTAAATACATTACTGTCACGGAAGAGAGGTTAAAATGACTATTGTTGGGAATACCATACATTGCACGCAACACTTTCTTTTGTAAAATGCGAAGCTTATTAATATGAGTAGAGTAAGTATAACCCCAAAATGCAAGAATAAGATAAGAAAGGTAAAATAAGAATGTTATATAGAATTAGCAATGTTTTAAAGGGAACAATGTTCTGTAGGCGCATGGTACGACGATATTGCTGACCGTTTGCTGTCTGTACATGTATAAGCAGGAAGTTGGTATGAGCGAATATCAACTTTTTATAGAACTTTGGCTTTTCTCCAGCGTTTGTTTTTGCTATTAGCACTAGGTTTCATGCGCACTATATCATCGACTTTGAGGTCTGACAAACTGTTGCGCCTCTGTCATAATAGTACTTCTGTTTGGCTTTCTTTAGTTCTTTCTTTCGTTTCACATGTTTTTAAACAGTTGGCGTAAGCAGTTTTTTAGCTGTTGGGAGTTGTATTTTGTGCGATGACTAAAGAAACGTTGAGCTGACGAGCTATCCATGCCTTCTTTTAGAGTATTGCGCCATGAAAGACGTACAAAATCAATATCTGAAGCTTTGCTAAGAATAGATTTAGCTATTTTAATAGCACTCTCCACCTTGCCATTACTTTGGGGATATTCCGGGATACTTGTAGTGTGCACAAAGCCAAACTTATTGGCAAATTTCTTGAAATGTTCAGAGTTAAAAGGGGGTCCATTGTCTAAATGGATAGTGGCTGGAATTCCATGAGTCGACATGTGGTGTTTCAAACGCTTGATGACTGATGTTGAGTCATTTGAGTGAGTGAGTGAGTGGGTCTATTTCCAAATAGTCAGAGTAATAGTCAACAGTGGACAAGTAGTCTTTATTTTCCAATGTTAAAATGTCTACACCGATCTTTTCCCAAGGATATTTAGGAGTGTCATGGCATTTTACAGGATTTACAGGATCTTATCCACATGTACACTCCGACTCGCTGTCTACGCTCCAGTTTTAAATTATCGCTCCTACGTCCTTCTGTTTCTACAAAGTCATATGGTCATCATTCGTTTCAATCTTCAGCTGCTTTTCTCTGGAACAATCTACCAACACATATCAAAGAGGCTCAAACTGTAACTAACTTTATATCATTTTTATAAACACATCGTTTCTCACTTCTATAAGTTGTTTTTGCGTTACTTCGATAATCCCCAGCAAAAACACGCCATAATTTGTAAGTTTGTCTATAAATATCTCTTAAACGGGGTGATTGGATAATTTGTAGATTAATAAGTTTACTGAGATTTTGAAAATGCAAAAATGAAATTGACCTACTTGGTTATGAAATTTCTAAAACCCAAACAAGTTCTGTGCCATAACGTTACGCTGTTTCGTTATAGGCATCATGGGTATTCTTCAAAATGGCGTTTTAGTATGAATAACATATCAACATGATTTTTGTACTAAATTGTTTCTAAAAGATTTTTCTTTATAATGAAAGGTTACGAAAAACATAGAAATATTTCTTTAACAATTTACATTGGGGTCTATAACTAGTAAATTTCACTCTAAAAAAAGAATGGTCAAAATTGACCACAATAAGGTCAAAGGTTGACCAAGTAAGGAGTAAATTATGCGCCGAACCATATGTGGTCAAATTTGACCATTTAACCTGGTCAATATTTTCCATGCCATTTTGGTAAAATTGGCCACATTTGGTTTGGTGCATAATTCACTCCTCACTTGGTCAAAATTGACCATTAACATTTGGTCAATCTTTTGACCACTACAGCTTGGTCAAATCTTCTGACCATTTTGTGGTCAAATTGACTACAAAATGGCTAGTTGTTTTAGTTTCAAGTTGACTAAATCCTAAATCAAATCAAAATTCTGTTCTCAAATAAAACAGCAACAACAAAATATGTTTCAGTTTAGAATTGTTTAATTTCTTAACATTCCTGGGCAACTGTTTAATGATACAATATGTTTTTTTTTATATTACAAATAACACAGAAATGAATATATTATAAAATTTACTATAAAAGATATACAAATTAAAACCTTCAGAGTATTCCACTGAACCTGAAATTGATCAATTAGAGGCACATGAGCATGTCAAGGTGGCAGCATTGGAAATGAATTTTAACTCTTAGATAATTATCTGGTGATCATTTTCCTTTAACATCTAAGTTACTTGGACATTAAGGAAACCTAAATCAGATGTTTTTCAACTATGACCAATTAGTCCTAAACTATGATTCAAAAATCAAAACAAAGTTTGTATTCCAACTTAAATTACGATTTGTTTATATAGTGTTGTGAAGCTATCTTTAAAATACAGTAAAAATTCTGCACCAACATAAGTGGTTGCAATACACTGGCCTTAAAATTAAAACATTGATATTTTATGAATTTTAATAGATTTTAGTGCAAATTTTCTGATATTGCCTCTACACGTTGAGATGTCCACAACTCCACATAACAACAAAATTATTCAAATTATAGTTTTACTTTCTAACATTGTTAAACTGTCATATCTATTCAAGCCAAGTGCAAGCAAGTCCCAGACTTTTGTTTTACTTTTTTTGATGACGTATCACATTAATCAGTATCTTCCTAAAAAGACAATAAAGTTTTTCTGCAATTGACATCACATTCTAAGAAAGACTTTATTTTCTATTAAATCATACTTTTAAAAACGCAAATTGCCTGGACACGTACATACAAATTTATATATGATTAGATGAGCTCACAAAATCTCAGCAGTTCAGTCTTGATAATTTCTAAGCTAACATTTTGTAAGAATTTTTCATTATTTTGAAATCAATTTAGTTAATGCTGCCAGGCAAAGAATGTTTTTTTTCCAGCATTTTTAAATCAATTTAGTTCAAAATTGCCTTTTCATGTTCATACACCTGCAAAATATTATGATGGGAATTTCGTTTCATTTACAGTAGATTGTAAACTTATTCAGCTAAATTTTTCAACAATACTTAAAAATATATGAAAGTACTTTTTGATAAAAATCACTATTAATCCCTAATATCCCGAGAATGATGCTCTGATTACTCCTCTGATTACCTTCCGTGATATCCAGCGTTCACTCCATTTTAATGACCACTGTTGGTCTGCCATTCAACACATTCTTTGGAGCTGTATTGGTTGTTTCATGAGTTGTTATGGTATTTCATAGGCTAGGCTACATCAGCATCTGTTAGAAAAAATAAAAAAATCATTAATGAAATTTAAGGTCAGTGAACGGGTAGAGGCAACATTACCAAAATTGCTTAAGAATATACTAAAAACCATTACAGGCGACAGGAGCAAATAATATCATCATGATTGGTTAAATGTTGATCTTCCTACAACGTTTTTAAATCTGACATCGATTTGCATATTTTTGCAAATATTTTGATGTATTACTGGGCTACCATGGTATTTTTTGTTGTAAATCCTTTTGTATTATTAAATGTGTATCGTAATGGCCCTCTTCTTTATTGTATTATTTTCTATTTCCTTAAGTGCAAATTAGCAGCAATGGTATTTGATTCTGGTAATTTTAGGGAAATGATATATGGTTAAGGTCTTGCCATGTATTGAATTAGCACCATGGTCAGACCTTTTGCCATTTGCCATATTATCAAAATGTATAGCATTTAGTTGATTTCTGACAATGACAATAGAGTAACTACTACCGTTTAAAATTATCTAAAAATCCTGTTGACTTTACTCAAGTGACAATTTTTTCCCACAACTTTCCATCTTAAAACCAGGTAACGTCACATCAATGTTGTTCTTAAACCTATCGTACTTGCTCTACTATTCCCCAAAACACACAGCTTGTTCATAAAGAGAGGGAAGGGGGGAAGGGGGGGGGGGGGATATCTCCATATGTGAGGTACAGATATATGTGCCGCAGATGCCTTTTTTGCATAATTTTGGTAGTGCAGGTGTTTATTTTCATAGTGCAGGTCACTAAAAATGTTGTTTTACTCAATTAATTTTGTACTGTTGGCCCATTTTTACAATATTTTTGTTAAACACTTGATACTGCAGGTTTCAAAATTACCTTCTTTAATAAAGCGGCTATCAAAATTGACTTCTTTTATACTGCGGGTTATTATTTTATAATTTTATATTGCATGTACCAAAAACTACTGCGAGGATGGTTTTCAGTTGATAGCCTTCACACCCGTACCACTTTTAGTATAAAGTATTTTAGTCCCAAGTCATGTGTTTAAGTTCAGCTCTCCTCTAAATATTTACAAACAAGCTGGATGTGAAATTTGAGTCCAGCCAGTTGTGTGTGTAAGTTCAGCTCTCCTCTAAATATTGACAAACAAGTTGGATGTGAAATTTGAGTCCAGCCAGTTGTGTGTGTAAGTTCAGCTCTCTCCAAATATTTACAAGCGAGCTCAGTTTGAGTCCCAGTCATGTACATTAAGTTCAGCTCTCCGCTAAATATTTACAAGAAAGCTGGGAATGAAACTTTAGTCCTCATGTTTTTATCTTTAGCTCTCCTCTAAATATTTACTAGCGAGCTGGGTATAAAATCTGAGTCCCGTTACACATGTAACACGGTTGTCAAAAATCATGCACTTAAGTCGGCTCTCCTCTAAATATTTACAAGCTAGCTGAGAATAAGATTAGAGACCCAATCATGTGATTAGGCCTTTCCTTTTTTTCATGTACAACCACGTGACTTAAGTTCTGCAGCCCTCTCCTAAATATTTACAAGTGAGCTGAGAATGAAATTTGAGACCCAATCGATGTGATTGTCTCAAATACCCTACTATCAATGGACAGCAATAAATCATGTGCTTAACAGTTTTAAGCTCAGCTTGTCTCTAAATATTTATAACTTAGCTGAGAATGAGATTAGAGACTCGGTCATGTGATTAAGCCTTTCCTTTATTAAATCACGTACAGTCTTGTGCAGTAGTTGAGCCCAATTTTCTACATTTCCGATAAGAATCGTATCACCTTAATATCTCCACACAAAAAAATCATTCAAGTATTAAATATCATCAGTAAAAATATTATAGTGAGTGTCCAATTCTTTTCTTGTTTCTCCATGACTGCAATATGTGACATTTCAATGAGTGATTTTTTCATCATTCATGAACGTTTTATTTTCTTCATAAACAAACAAAGAAAAGACAATTTATCGCAAAGCAAAGGAAATTAGGCCGCTATTTATTGTTTAATTAAGTACTTCCACCAAAGTGGCATATTTTCTATGGATAAGAAGTCACTATATCACCTCCCAAGTTATACGTTCCCCATTATAGTGTTGTCTATACTTATCATAAACATGTTTATTAGAAAGTAAATCATAAATCTTCAACAAAGCATAACATCACACATCCAGAACGATATATTGAGTCAAAGCAATATTCTTTCTGTTTAATGCAGGAAACAAATATTTTGCTTCGGCGAGAAAAAGGAAGTTATGCAATTTAGTTTGGTATCTACCAATAACACATAATTAAGCACCTAATTTTATCCATTCAAATATTTCATGGAAAACATCTAATGTAACATTAAAAATGCCCCAGCACTTTCCTGTAACCATGACAATTAGCGGTCTTATTTCCTCCAAACCGGATGCAGGAAACCTTTTTAGATAGGCCCAGGACACTTATTCACTTTCCAAATTTTTCCTAATCAAACTTCTGGCCATTTAAAAAATGGTAATTATGTGCACCAGCTGCTTGCACTTCCCCCACTTAACCAGAAGTATGTTTCTCAACAATTCTAAAATTAAGAGGTGGGGGGAGGGGCGGTGATCTCTGGGGCCCATAAATACAAAACGACTTTTAAAATTGACCTTGGATAGAACTGCACTATTACATTCTACTGTATACTTTTTACATCCCTGCTGAGAACCCCCATTCAATTATTTATTTTTAAATGTAAAGATTGTTCTTTTTATATTTGCTGTTTAATATTTTCTGGGGAAAATTGGATATTTTTGACCACATGCCATTGCAATATATATATTCAGTACCCCTTTCTTATTATGTTTAGAATACATCTGTGCATTTACAACAGTAATCCACTAACTTTCCTTTAATAATAATTAACGTATCAAAATAACAAAGACGAAACTGATTTGTCATCAAAGTTTGTATATGAATTCTGCTGTTTATTTTTTCATTTCATCAAATTTTGATATAATTATAGTATATTTGCTTGACTGCTCAAGTCCTACACCAGAAAGCCGATATTTTTCAACCTTTAAACCACGATCCACATCAGGGGTGATGGTGGCACCTTTAGGCTCACTTTTATTTTCTGAAAGGTTAAAATTTCCCTCTTTCAAAGAAGAAAAGTACCCTTTCAAAATTAAACAATTGTGACCATTCAAAACTTTTCTTTAAAAAAGCAGCAAAAGATTTGCTCTAAAAGACGTTTAAAGCTTACACGTATGCCGCCTGCCTATATTTGTAAGAACACTTTCAAGCAATAGGATCTTTGCCAGGGTCCCTTACAGAAATCCTTTATATAAACCACATATAAAAATATTATCAGGCACAGATATTAATTATATATGGGCCATATAAAGAATATGCCAGATAGATGATAAAGTTTTATATGGCTTGATATAAATAAAATTTTATATCAAACTTTATATGACATATACAGTACAATTTTATATGTCAGATAAATATAAAAAGTTATACTTGATATATAAAGTTTTATACAGGCCATATGAATCTAAAAACAAGTTTTGCTGGAATTTTCCATATAAAACTTTACATGAATATATCAAATTTGATTCACATATATGGCCAATTCTTCATGGCTTTATATGGCTTTATCAAATAAGCCCTTTTCTATATAATCCATATAAATCTTTATGTGGCTGTATACAATTTAATTTACAGATGTGGCTTTATATGGGTATATAAAACTTGATTAACATATATGGCCAATTCTTTATATTGGTTTATATGGCTATATAAAATATGCCTTTTATATAATCCAAATAAATCTTTATATGGTTGTAAACAATTATGTAATCCATATAAATCTTTACGTAATGCAAAATTACCATATGAATCTTTAAATGGTGGAATAAAATTTGATTTATGTATGGACGATACTTAAAGCCACTGAGCCACTGATTCGAACCAGGGGTATTGTCGATCAATGGGAATTTGGTAATTCATTCAAAAGGTCCATGGAGCCAAAACAGGCCGGGAAAGTCTGCTTGACTTAGATCAATATAGATTCATTCATACTTTCATACTTAACCTAGCAGTTGCGGAATATTCTGCAATTAGGCCTACCCCTCTCCCCTTCCCCATCCCAATCACGCACTCCGAAAAACCAATCCCAATTCACGGACCACCCCCCTCTCCCTCTTTCCATGCGAATACCAAACGCATTTATCACTGACCCGGCCCACGTGCACATATTCCCTGGAACTACAACTGTGCAGACTACTACATAGCCTATTACATGACACTAGGCTCCAAGTCATATGCAATAACATGGTAGGCAAACCTAACTAGAACAATACAAAATTGAATCAAATAATGAATTTTGATTGGAATATCTTTACATTTACTGGTCATAAATGAGATAAACATGTGTAATCTCGAAAAGAACCATTGAATTTACATCATAAAAGTTACCCTCAGGCTGGTTGTAAAGATGTATGACATGTTCTGATTTTCTCCTGCTGATAATCGTCTAAACTTTGTAAGTTTTAAATTTGAACAGTTGAAGTCTAGTTGAGGTGGTACAATACTAATAGGTTTACTAAGGGTGTGATGAAACTACATTGTCACAATACTAAATTTTTTAGGATACTTTGATTGGTGGGGGCCCACTAAACTGCAAGTATTAAACACGGGCACAAATAGTTTTCGATTCAGTTTTAATTTTAATCATATCTGCATAATCATGCCCCGCAAAGACTCTTTACATTATTTTGTTTTCATAAACTTTTTAAGGAACTTCCTTTATTTTCGGGCAATTTTCTCTGATTTTTGGGAGAAGGAGAGGAAATTTTCAAACTTCAATTGTTTTTTATCCTGCCTCTTCCGCTAAAAGTTCACCCCAACCACCAAGATAAACAATTTAAGCCTATATATTGCAGCGGCGTAGGAAGATATGTGACATTGGGGGCCAGATTATATTTTTGTCCTAACAAACCTACAAAAATGTATGAGTCTCTTATCACGATAAACTATCTGTAAAAAGGAATGAGGGGGATGTGTGCTAAGTTATAATGTATTTTAAATTGAAAAATAAATACAGAATGAAACTGGCTGTTGTGACCATTTTCAGCCATTATACAAATAATGAGCACGGGATTTCCTACGGCCCCCTCCTCCTCTCCAGTGGTTTAACTTGACTTCGAGCGATGAGGGTGTAAATAATGAAATGAAGACAATTTTAAAGTCTGAAGTTAAAATCTACTCAGATAAGCATTTGGGTTATCATCTCTAAACAAGCAGAAGATTGAGAAAAATTTGGGAGAATTGTTGGGTTCATGGGCGAAGCTCTGGTAGGGGTACCGGGTCCAAGGGCGAAGTCCCCGAAAGCTCCGATTATTTAAGAAAATTACAATGGCCTAAAATCAACAAAATGTTTCAATTGATAAAAAGAAGACAAGTTAATTTTTGAATGCTAAAATCTACACAGATAACCATTTGGGCCACAATTTCTAAGTAGGCAGAAAAGAAATTTCCCTCAAAACTTGAGAAATTTGGGCAAAGTCAGAACAGGGAGGTGATGTAACTATATATCACCTTCCTGTTCAGAAAGTTATGGGGTTCATGGATGAAAGCCTGCTAGGCTGTAGGGGTCTGGGTCCAGCAACGCTCTGACAGCTGAAGATGTCTTATTTTTGACACTTTTTGAAGAATATTTTAAAACTTACTTTTAAAATCGTATAAGGTACGTAAGTTGTATAATGCTGTAAAATGGGACAATTTTAACTGAATAGCTCTACACCACAGATGATGTATATGTTGTTGTATTGGACTCATTGCTAATTGCCAACATTGACTTGGACAAATTCGAGATATACAGTTAAATGCAGCACTCATGGGGAAAATAGAAGAAACCACTGAAAAGATAAAATAACAATCATAGTGTTATAAAATGCAATATGACACTCCTAGCACTCTGTGACAACCAGAACAATGTTTTAAAGATATATTCATTGTATAACTTGTTTAATGTAATACATGTACACTTGATGACATGGCCATTGACCACCATCGCCAACCAACGGTCGGTTACGGCATCTTGTGGTGATTTTTGGTTGAAAAGGTATAATAAGGGGAATGAGTGTCAAATTTGTGAACATAATTGGAGCTAACTACCCACTCAGGCAAAACTCAGAAAAGCTAAAACGCCGAATATCTATCCGTGAGAACTCTTTGGTCAACTTCAAACTGTTACCACGTGTCACATGATGATTAGCTGAACTTGCAAGACATAACAGAAAGTCAAAGCATCACTACCAGATAGGAATTTAAAAACCTGAATCATATCGCCACGCACTCTTCTTAACTCAAGCATGGTCAAACCAAGAATTCGCAGCCTACATTCATAAGAGAGATTCCTTACCTCGGGAATAAGTCTAGTGGCTCTTCGCTAAACCTGCTCCAAAATGAGCTTATCCTACTCGTAAAAGGGACTCCAAGCCTGAATAGCATACTCAAGGTGAGGCCTGACTAACTGCTTATACAAATTAAGAACGACCTCCCTACCAAAAAACAAAATTTCTTCTAATTAAACCAAGCATCTTATTTGCCCTTGCAGCTGCTAAAGCACACTGTTTAGAAGGCTTCAAATTGCTAGTAATGACAACACCTATATTACTTTCTTCATCAACACAACCAAGATTTGAACCATTCATGCAGTAATCAAAAGCCAAATTGCCCTGACCAAAATGAATAACTTTACATTTATCAACATTAAATGACATCTGCCATGTTTGGGACCAAGAAACCAACTTTTCCAGATCACTTTGTAAAAGTGAAGAATCCCTAGCATCATCAACAATCTTGTACAGCTTAGTGTCATCGGCAAATTTACAAATCCTGGAGCCAAGGGAAACATTGATATATTAATGAAGATTAAGAAAAGAAGCGGACCCAATACAGACCCCTGAGGAACACCACTTGTAACCTTCTTCCATGAAGATACTTCACCATTAACAACAACTCTTTGTGACCTGTCAACTAACCAATGATATATCCAACTGGCACACTTTCCCTCCATAAGCGCTCTTGTTTTTATTATGAGCCTGCCCAATGGAACCTTATCAAATGCCTTTTGGAAATCTAAATAGATAACATCCGTATTACGATCAGAATTAACTAGTTTAGTAACATCATCAGGAAACTCTAATAAATTAGAAACATAAGACCTCTTAGTTAAGAACCCATGCTTGAACAAATTTAGCAAACCATTAACCAGTAAATGATTATGTAAAACATTCTTAACAATGGACTTCATGACCTTGCCCACAACATTAGTAAGACTCACTGGCCTATAGTTACAAGGCAAACTGTGGTCACCCTTTTTGAATATAAAAGCGACATTGGCAATTTTCCAATCACTAGGAACAACACCAGCATCAAACATGTCACTTTGAAAAGGTGAATACTTAGGGAAACAGAAAGAACATCAAAACACTCACGTAAGACAGCATGATGCATACCATCTTGACCGGGTGCTTTATTTGACTTCAAACCCTTCAACTTCTTAGACACAACATCAACTGAAAAATCAAGATACTTAATGGACAGATTGATACTGGAAAGTGCACACTAATAATTCACAACATCATCCGCGACTCCTTAGTAAAAAGATATACAAAGTAGTCATTCAAACCCTCAGCCATATCCTTACCACTATTGATAGTAACACCATCATTACCCTGAAGGAGACCAACAGCCTCCTTGGTTTTTGCTTTAAGCGAACATAAGAATGAAACGACTTAGGATTAATCTTAACCTCTTTGGACAAACGTTTTTCAAAAAGCACTTTAGTATCTCTTATCAAACCCTTTGTGAACTTTTCATGATCCTTATACCTGACAAGCTCCGTAGGACATCCACTATGTTAATAAGAACGCCACAACTTCTTCTTTTTCCGAACAGCCTGCAAAATCCCCCGAGACATCCACACTGGCCGATTACGCTTACAGACTTTCTTTAATGGGACAAACCTATTTACACTCTCCAAAATAATAGTTCGGAAAACATCCCATGCTTTAGAAGGATCTAAGTCACGGAGCAAAAAAGCCCCATCGAATGACAAATTATCCTGAAGTGCAGCAAAGTCAGCATTCTTAAAATCTAAAACAAGTTTATTAGCTGGAGAAGCCATCGGAAACAATACAGATCAAAACTAATGAGGTCATGATCACTACATCCTACCATACCACTACTTAGCACATTTCTAACCATACTTTCTTCACTACTGAAAATAAAATCAAGACAATTACTTTCACGCGTGGGAAATAAAACATGCTGAGTGAAAAAGCAGTCAGATACAGGTTCCAGAAAATCTTTACCATGTGGACCACTAGTATGAAGAACAGATTCCGACCAATGTCTGGAAAATTAAAGTCCCCAAAAACAATAACCTTTCTAGAAGCAACTTTCCTGAAGCAGCCAAGCAATTTCTGATGTTTTTAGGACTAGAATTTGGTGATCTATGCACAACACCAACAACCACTGAACTACCAACATCGCCATCAACAATAAGCTCATACCATAGGCAATTTAAAAAACCAAAGAAAACTGAGCAGTCCTATCTATACAATTAAAACTGTCTTTCACAAACAATAAAATGTCACCTCCTCTACCATTGAGAGTATATAATCTGTCTTGCCTGAAAACTGAGTAACCTGGAATATGTATCTCTGAAGCACTGATTTCACTATAAATCCAACTCTCAGTAATACCAATTACATCAGGTCTACTAATTGAAACTTCAGCCAAAAGCTCATCACGCTTATTCAAAATGTTACGAACATTTGAAAACATAACCTTAAATCTATCACTAGAACAATCCCTATCCACAATAACATGCCTGACAGGTGGGTTTAAAACTCTCATCCCCGTGACTAGTTTAAAGGACTCAGATCCTTAATTGCCCTATTGACATCCCTGGCAAGAACACGAGCACCATTCCTAGTTAAATGCAAGCCATTTTCATGAATCAATCTACCAGAAATTCAAACTTCTGCCAGAAATTTACAAACCCGAGCTCAAACAGACGACAAATACTCTCTAGCCAACAATTGATCAACAACATTTCTACAACTTGAATAACAAATCCATGAAACTACGTTTAACAGAATCAACATTTTTCCTTGAAATATCATTTGTACCAATTGAAACTATGACGGTATCTTCACCCTTACATAAAGTCTCAACACGAGAACTAACATCATCAACCCTAGCCCCTGGAAAAGACACACCCTAATCCTTCTACTACGATCTACTCCACAAAACTCTGTGTCAACATACCTTACAAGTGAATCCCCTATCCATAACACCTTATCCCTAACAGAATCCACAGGCAACGTACGAGATGAATCAACAATCTTACGACCATTGGTATCTGTACAATTATACAGACAATCCTACATCAGGCCTGCCAACATAATCTGATCCAAGACTATCTACCTGGAACGGAACCCTATCAAATTCCTCACCCAAAGAACTATCAACATCACATGTCTGACTACCCACATCTAAGCCACAAAACTCAGTATGCACACTAGAATCAACCTTTTCAACGATACAACTACAACCAGAAAGTCTCAACTCCAAAGCCTTCAAGCTTGTACACTTTGAACAGACAAATACAAAACTATCAACAAAGCTTCCTCAAAGCTACATGTCACACTGGACTCCTGGAAATCAATCCACGTATTACAGCTTTCACAGCAAATCGAAGTCTCCATGACCATACAATATAATTAACAGAAGCAGAAAATCAAAAGCAACGACCTAAAAGAGGAACAATAGGCCCAACAATACAGAAAGAAATACCTTAGCTTCAACACACAATATACTAGCCTACACTTAACACATAAGCCCATACACTTAAATTTAAAAAAAAAAGCCTAACACAACAATACCTATGCCTAACTTACAACAAGTGTAAGGCCTAGCCTAGCCTAGCTTACAACAACAGCAACAAAGTGTGTGGCCTAACAGGATACAGTTATTATACCACACATACCAGCAACGAAAAAAAAAAAAAACATTAACAATTGAGGAAACTAAAGGAAACAACAAAATGAAAAATATGCAACAAAAAATGTAAAAAACAACAATATGGTAAAACTCAGCATGAATAAAATCTAAAATCCAGATTAAAATATCCACAAATTGAGACAAGGATTGAAACACTCCTGTATACAGTCACAACTACAGGACACTGCAAATGCTCCAAAGGAATTCTATCAGGACGTTGTAAACCAAACCAAGCCAATTGAGCTGTTTTAGAGTAGATTTTGCCTAATTCCTATTACTGGTGAGTTCATAAATTATTATTAAACATTTGAGTGATTCTAGTCGACATATTTTTTATCTAGCTTTTGCATATCTCAAACTAAGTCGCAAATCAGCTTCGTGGTTTTACGAGTTCCTATGCGAATTTCGAAGCTGATTTTATACATATTTTGAAATGGGATTTAAGTGTCGGGAATGTGATTAATGTACTTTGCATAATTATCTCATTCCTAAACCAAATGAAAAGTTGTTAGAATGGTATAGGATTATATTGAGTTTATTGATACTCGTGTGAGGTATAAACTTGACGATTTTTGTACTTCAGCGCAAAAATGTTAAGTGTTCTTATTAAATGAGTGACCAGTGCATGTATTCGTTTTTGACAAATGATTTTTAGTGTTTTGCTTGTATTACTTTGTTTTATAAGTGACCGGTGTGCTGTGTCCATTGCAGATTCCTTGCTTGGTAGGCTACACCAATTAGGATAATTGGATGGTGAGTTATGTTTCTTACAATAAGAGTTGATTTTGAGTTTTATATAAAATAAAAAATAAAAACACAAGATTTTTAAATGATTAGTTTAGTGGCCAAGCAAGCTCATCCGATATGAAAGGGGAACTCAAAAGAAACAAAATGGGAATAAAGCATTAAACAATCTTATTTTGTTAAGGAGGTATTTAAGTTTAAAATTTTGTTATTGTTTATTTAGAAACGACTGAATTTAGACTAGTTGTGATATCACAACCTCAGATTCCTCAAACTTTTTATGCATTATATCATATTTTTCCCCGAGGTATTGTGGCATAAAAACCATTGGATATGTCAGAAAAGTAGTAAAACAGAATCTAGTGAGGATGATTATAATCAACAACCTGAAGAAAATTTGAGTAAAAATAATTTAAATATGAAAAAAATGTAAATCAATTTTATTCAAAATAAAAAAAATAAAATAAAGATGATAAGAATGTGACTATCAGGGCGTCAAACTTATACAGTAGACTTACTAATGTACACCAGTCAATTCTGTACAGATGAAACAGAACTTTATACTTCAATATCTCCTCAACGGAATAAGATATTGAAGTAGTTTCTTCACTATTTTGTTTCTATTAAAGTTCTTATCTATATAAGATGGACTTTTGTGACCACCGAACTAATTCTTTAAGCTGTTAAGATACACGATGGAAATTACAAGCTTTTGATTAGCACTGCTTTTGAAACAGTACCACGTTTTTATGTAACTTAATTCTTATTGATCACTTTTGGTTTAACACAAATAAAAAGGATTAAAATATTAACCAGATAATTTGAGGTTCCGATGCACAATATAGATTTTTATTACTTGCATAATAAACTGTATTACAAAATGGATCGGCTCAAAGTAACAAAGAAGAGAAAATGTGTACCAGTACTCACAATAAAGTTTGTTTGTTTGTTTGTTTGATGAGGTCTTAACGGCACCACGACAACGAAGGTCAAATTGTGCCTGAGAGGTCAGATCATTTTAGAGGTAGTAAGGAAAGAGACCAGGGGAAGAATGAGAGAAATTCAAGAACAAAAGCCAGAAAGCTGTGATTGAGAGAGGAGGTGCATGGGTAAAACTAAAAACAAAGTAGAGAGGGGGTGGAAGAGGAGGATTAAATATGGTTGTAGAGGAATGCATGCTGAAGGAAGGAGACTATTTTATCTGGAGGATTTTTTTGGAAGAACTCAGCAATTGAGTTGTGGGGAGCGAGAGAAGCTCTGGGAAGGTTGTACAGGGGGCAAGCAAGGAGAACGTGTTGGATTGTAAGGATGCAGTGGCAATTGTTACAGAGGGGTTGGGGGAACCAATAAGGAGGTGGGAGTGAGTGAGGTGGGTGTGACCAATTCTAAGACGGGTAATATGAACGTTGTCGATACGAGAAAGGTTGTTGATGGTGGATTTGATCGGGATTGTGGGCTGGATAACATGGAGTTTGTTATCAATTTGGAAGTTCCATAAGGTTTGCCAGCGGTCACGAACAAGAGAAGCGATAAGCGGTTTGATGTCAGAGAGGGTTTTGGGAAAAGGGAAGGAGGAGGTTAAGGGCAAGTTTAGCGGCTGTATCAGCCCTGTCATTGCCAGGGATGCCAACATGGCTGGGTATCCAGAAGAAAAGAACACTTTTCCTGCAGAGGGTGGGAGAAAAGAGTTTCCGGAGGAGGAGGTGGCAGGTGAGGTTATCCCATTTAAGATTGAGTAATGAAGTAAGAACAGCCTTTGAGTCAGAGAAAATGGCAAAGTGACTAAGAGGAGAGTACTCAATAAAGTTGAGGGGCGAGGAGAATGGCCTTAGCCTCGGCTGAAAAGATGGATGAGTGGTCAGGAAGTCTGCTACTGAGGGTGATGTCTTGGATGATGGCAGCAGCAGCTGTCTTGTTGCCTTCCTTGGAGCCATCAGTATAGATGGAGGTGTAATTTGAGAGTTGGTCTTTGATTTGGTTGTGAGATTGATGAAGAGATTAGGGTGAGTTTGAGATTTGTTATAAGTGGAGAGGTCTAGGTGGACAGAAGGAAGGGGGTGGCCCAAGGCGGAAAAGTGGGCCAGGAATAGGTGCCGAGTGGCGGGGTTGATGCCAAGTTGAAAGAGGTCTGATTTAATGCATGTAAGCTGAAGGGGGCGATAGGGTTTAGTCCTATCAAAGAGGGAGGAGAAATTGGGGTACCTAATGAGGTTGTAAACAGGGTTCTGGGTGTTGGTGAGGACTCTAAAAGCATAGGAGAGGCTAAGCTTTTTACATCTAAGTAGAAAGGGGGTTCGTTGGCTTCAACATGAAGGCTAGTGATTGGGGAGGTCCTGTAGGCTCCCAGACAAAGCCTGAGGGCTTCATTTTTGGATGGTGTTAATGTGGTTGAGGTATGAGTTGTGAGCGACACAGTAAACAATATTGCCATAGTCAAGCTTGGCACGAATGGTGAGCCTGAAAATTTTGAGGGGAGAGCATGGTTCGCTCCCCAAGTAGTGTTGGAGAGCAGTCGGAGGATGTTGAGGGAGCTATTGCATTTTAGTTTCAGGTTGGTGATGTGTGGCTTGTAGGTGAGCTTGGGGTCTAGAGTTAGACCAGGAACTTTGTGTTTTCAACTTTAGGGATGCGATTCCCATTGAGCACAAAGTTCGGGTTGGGGTGGAGGTTGTTGAAATGACAAAAGTGCATGCAGACTGTCTTGTCTTTGGAGAATCTAAAACCGTTATTGTTGCTCCAGACTTGCAGCTGATTGAGGCTGGTTTGAAGCCTATTTTCAACAATAGGAAAGCTAGGGGAGGAGTAGAAGATGGTGAAGTCATCCACGTAGAGGGTACGTTTGATGCTGGGGCCAAGGTCATTCCCGATGTCATTAATGCTCAGGTTGAAGAGAGTGGGGAGAGGATGCTGCCTTGGGGACGCCCTCTTCTTGGGGTACGGCTTGGAGAGGGTGTGGCCAATACGAACTTGGAACTGCCTGGGTGAGAGGAAGTTTTGAATAAAGATGGGGAGGTGGCCCAATAAAGACTATCATGTTGGCCGGGAAATTAAAAAAAGTGACATAATGCCCCACCTACTCATTAATATGCATGATATCAATACCAAACCAATAGGGCACATTGACCATGGGTTATTTGTGTACCACATGAATCCAACTTAGTGTATCGATCTGGGATATTGTGTTTCCAAGCATTTTCGGCCCCGCCTACTAAACATATTAATTAAATTCAACGTTTTTATGCCATGCATGAACATGAACACACTAGCTAACAACATATTAATTTTAAATATAATCCGAAACAAGTAAGCATGTAGTTTTATACCACAAAAATCACTCGATTTAAATCGCATTATCAGTAACTACTGTGAATAATGATAAATTTATGGTCAGTAACTACTGACATGGATACATGGGTTGGGTAGACACGCCAGTGTACCACAACTGGTTTTCAAAGGCCGTGGACATTGACTTGGTTGTCGATGTTATGTCTGTCCGTACGTCGTACCTGTGTTCTCGTCCGGGTCGTATGAAGCGCATAGTGATAGCATTGTTACTATCGTAATCGATTACGCAGGTGACGACCCCGTCATTGTAGTTGACATTGTGGGTGCACTCGTCGTCGGCATACATGTGTAGACCCTACAACTGATGACCTGAGCGTAATCCTATATAACTGGTGACCAATCATTATACAACACACACATGCGATGTCGGTATCAGGAAATTAGGTTACATTCGTATTTTTACCTTATCCTATCTAACAGGTGACATGTACCGAAATGCAAAAATACTGAACTAGAGTAGTATTTTAGTCACAATAGTTTTGAAAACAGCCATTTTTAGAACTAAAAACAACCGAGGACGTCATCGGTTGTGTGCGTGTCGTCGCTTTGAAGGTGTGTAAACATATGAATGTCATCAATTGGTGGGTCTTAACATGTTCACCCTCACACACACACACCCACACGCACACACCCTCACACACACACATGCCAACATGACAGCATATATCCTGATGTCATCGCATCGGAACCAAAAAGTCTAAAATATAATTTAATTTCCATCAATCAGTTTAGTTTAAAATAATTGGAGAAGAATTAAGCATTCAACATCTGATCACTATTTTGTTAAGTTCTTTGTTTGAATAAAGATCTAACAACAGTGAAATTTAAGATGTTAAAGATATATTTCTTCACTGGTTAATCGTATTACCAACAATGTGGTGGCGCTATAAAAATATTTGTTTATATAATTACAATCATTACTTTGAAATTGTATTATCAACAGTAAAAGGTAAATTTTAGTTTGATTCATTTTGCTTAAGAATCACTAACAACTGCACACCCTTTAGTTTATCTATGCCAAGTCACGCACTGACTTAAGCTATCATGTGTTTTAAATGATCATGTATTTTAAATCATGATCATATTTTGAATTATTTTTTCCTCTGATTTATCACCTTTATCACGAATTTTCGAAGACATAATGTTTTAATTCTTTTTTCTTCCCAAGTATATGTTCCAAATATTTTCTTTGGTACAATTTTACCATTTTAAGATACAAAGCTACTATCCCTAACTTGGTATCCACAGGCAAGTACCTAATCTTCCATCCGTAACTCACTACAGCAGTGGCGTAGATGGGGGAGAGTGAAATTGGCCAAAACTTGTGCAGATTCTTATTTGAAAAATAGAAAATTAATTTGTTTAGTAATATTTTCAACGGTCTTATTAGAGTTTAGTTATTCCAGTCATCTTGGGGAAAAGGATCACACAATTTGCGTTAACCGAAATTCTAAATTGGATCTAGAGTTTAATACCACATTTCCCTCTTTATTCTCAAAAGTTCCAAAAATTTTGTCCAAATATCCGACTTTTTAAACAAAATCAATGAATTGATTGTGGAATACGACCTTTTTTTTCAAAATGTCTTAACTTTTGCTCAATATACGCCTTTTTAACTTTTTCAACAAAATCAATGAATGTTTGCTCAGTATATTTGACTTTTTTTTCTCTCAAAATATTCTCAAATTTGTTTTCTCAAAATTCGGCAACGGGGGGAGCTTGTATTCAGAAATGTGTATGATTTTGCAGGCCCCCTGCAAAAAAAAAAAGGTAGCTCACTTCCACTGCTCACTACTCTATCCAAAATTATACACAATACATATTTACAATTCCGTACCAATTTGTTTATACAAGAATAGAAAAACAGATATGTGCTTAGTCCGCATGCCGATATTGAAACTCACTAACCATGAGGATGTACTAACCTACAGGATAAATCCTACTGCCTGAGTAGCTTCCACGTATATATGTATACGTTCTTTAACCAACGGTATATATGGAACGCCAAGTGGGCACAAACTAGGCGGTAAATTAGTAGGCTGTCAAATTTAAGAGGCGATGATAGACAATAGAAGGAGGCGGTAAAAAATCGAAGGTAGTGATGAACTTTCTTCGGTCATATCTGTCGGTCAAAATGGTAAACAATGCTAATCTCATTCTACAGTATTTATTGATGTTGGTAGTAAACAACGAGCGGTGTGTGGAAAATAACATAGTGTGACTGATAAAAAACATTGTACGTCAAAAAAAAAAAAATCGTAGGCATAATACGAAGGCATGTTATCGATCTGTTGTGAATAAGATATCTGTGAAATCCCCCAAACATGCGCCCTCACTTTTCGGTCTGGTGCTTCTTTAAATTTGTGTACATCAATGCAAAACTGCAAATATGTGTCACGTATAACTGAAAATCCTCAATTCCAATAGTTGTCAAACTTGACACAGAGATACCTGCGGGGAAAATGAAAATAAAACTTACACCTGCAACATTTTAAGGGTCAAAGGTCAATTATAACATTTTATTACCAAGGACTGCATCTTTTACGGGAAAGACACGCTATCTGCACCGCAGTGCGAAAAGATGCGGAAATTCCAGTATTTTTGCCGTGTTATTAAGGTGGGATTTCACACTAACCGAGTAAAATATCTAAACCGTTCTATTTCCTATAAACTTGTGACTAAATTGTCACCTTCCAGAAGTAGGACTAAAAGGGTTACTTTAGGGGTCATGCAGGTTCATCTTATATGAAAGACGACGTTAATAGTAACAAAATGGTGAAGAAATCATTCAAAACTCTTATTCAATTAGGGAGATATTCAAGTTTTAATCTCTGCTGTATCTGTTTAAAAATGACTGGTATAAAAAAAAAACTACTATGGAAGGTTGGCGCCCTCATCCTACAATACAATTAATGTATGAAAGAAAATTAATTCACCTTTTGTACTCTTTTGAATTATATTTCTTCGAACTATCTTTAGGTTGAATTATAATTACCCTTCAGGGGTGTAGAAAGATTTAAAAAAATGGGCACAACCTCTTAGAAGGCAGTTCCTCAAGTCATATGTCCGTCCCTGTCTGTAGATAATAAAGTAAAGTAAAGGGACACTTCACTTTTAAACAGGGGCAATTTTCCAATGGAACCTATTTCTCGTACATGGGACTAACAAAAGCTGCCAGTTTCCTACTATTCGGTCAGTAATTAAGGGTCTAATCATTTTGAAAGGACACTTTTATTTTTCTAAAGTGTGCGCAAATTCCACCAGTTCTTGCACATTGGTAGTAATTGAGGGGCACTTTCATTTTAAAAAAAGGGCACAACTAAATAAAGTCTGATTTCAGTCGTTTCTACACTTATGATGCCGAACTTTAAACTGAATTAACTCCTTAGATATTTTAATGCTTTTTTCAGCATATCGTGTACATGCAGATATCCTTACTTTCCTCCTTGATGCGAGAACACATTCTACATACCAGCTTATTGTTCATAGATTAACTTGGTTCTGTAAACAATTATCCACTCAACATTTATATATTTACCGTGCATGAGTGACATTAAAGATCAATGGTGGTCAAGTGTTTTGTACTCAACCGCCGAAAATAGCCAAAAACGGCAATTGGGAAATAAAGGAGATGTACACAACAAGAGCTTTTTGTGTCTTTTGAAGTCCTCTTTCATTAAAGTTTCATATAAGATGGATTTGCTCAACCACTGAACTAATCCTTAAAGGACCTCTCGATCAAATAACACCAGTCTAATTTTTGATACTCATGTTGTTGAAAAATTACGCAAAGAGGGCACCTCGTCTTAAGAACTTTGCTTGGGACGTCACCAGTAAATACAATATACAA
>JAIGNY010001887.1:55000-77500 GCA_020152595.1 Chiridota heheva
CGAAATTTGTCCGCTTGGTGTTATTGACAAATAACGCCCTCCCCCATAACTAACCCTATCTCCCCAATATTATGTTTACCAATGCATGTATGTAGCCCATTGGCGTGTCTAGCAAGGGTTGTGATACAAAGTTGTAGACTTTGGTCCAAAGTTCAACATTTTTGGCCTTGAATTGTAAAGTTTGGTGAAAATCTTGGAGATTTAGGATGTGGTTTAAAAATTGCAGATTTTTAGTCCAAAAGTGCAAATTTTTGGTCCAAAATTGCAGATTGTTGGTCCAAAATTGACAACTTTTGACACAAATTCGAGATTTGTGGTCCAAAATTGAAGAATTTTGACATAAATTTGGAGATTTGTTTTACAAATTTGAAATTTTTGGTTCTTTCCTTCCAAAGGTAGCGTGTGTTTTGTGCAAAGTTATGTAATCATAGCTCCAATAAAGCAAAGCCATGCAGGCAAATGGATAATAGAATTGCGAAACTGTCCATACTAGTCAGCTAGTTCGGATGAAATGCCGCAATCTGCGGAAAACATGAATGGAGTTGTAACTAAAGGACGGCGGATCTTATAGAAAAAAAAATCGTGATCAAAATTGAAGACTTTCGACCCCAAATTCAAAATTTCTGGTCCAAAATTCAAGATTTTTGGTCCAATATTGAAGGTGTTTGGTCCAAAATTGAGGATATTTGTTGCAAACTGTAAGAGTTTTGGTCCAAAACTAACGATAATTCTGTCGTTTCCAATCAAAATGCCAACATCTCTGTTTTCCATGATTCATTTGATACTTCACCAAATCATATTCATGGTTTTGACCAAAAAGTGGGTGAGGGGCATACGAGGGGGGATACATCCCAATAGCCTCCCTTAGACGAGTGTCACTGTGTTATTCACGCACTGCCCATATGCCCATGTTGAACTTGACGTCACCGACGTGTTGGAGTTGTTATTTTGCAGATCACTTGAAATTAAGCACTTATTGTTGGCAGGCACGAGGCCGGTTTTATCAAGCTGCCAATCCCTAGCAGCTGGCTTTTTTGCGTGTGTATCGGCTGGTGTGATAGTAAATTTTGCCCCCGTAAATTTTGGTCCCCCGGCCCTTATTTCCTAAGAAATTTTGGCCCTGCAGATACTTAAGCCGTAGCCATCCAGTAAATTTATTTCCCCCCCCCCCCTCATAGTAAATACGGTCCGCTAGTAAATTTGGGCCCCGGCCCTTCTTTCCTATACAATTTGGAGACAACAACGTGTCCCCCTTTTGCAAGAAAAAGCCTTTCTTCTCCGTTCACACTATAAGTCTCACTGCCGTTTTGCGTAAAGCACGCCTTTTTTCTTTCATGTATTAGCTTATTACTTTTTAGCTTATCACTTCAGTACAAAAATTAATTAAAGAAACCGTACAGACACATCAGTAAATTATCTAGTAAAATCTGTCCGGAGGGGACATTCCTTAGGAAATAAGGTCCGGGGGCCCAAATTTACGGGGGCAAAATTTACTATCACACCGGTACACAGTATGTTCAACCATTCACGAGCACGAGCGCAATCTTTTCGCAATCAGTCATCTGCGGAAAACACAATGTCGCAAAACACAACTAGAACATCAATGATGTTTTTATTGGTGCTTTGCTAATTCGAGTAGGAAAGTTATACATTTTTGATGTTTATTTTATTTTGGGGAAATGCAATTAAGCGGGAGCTTTAATATCGTTGTGATCGGTGGCGCCGTCCTGGAAGGGGGTACGTCCCCACATGTCTGAAAAGTTAGAATATCACAAACTTATAAAAATGCTTGGACCCCCTCCCTCACCCCCCTCCCTCACCCCCCTCCCTCTCCACCGTTATGCTATATGGAATGATATTTTGGATTTCGAGATGGTATAGAGAACATACATGTATTAAGAACCTGGCGCTATAGGGCATTCATTCATGAATGATATTTTGGCTCGAGTATTACCCCTGGATCCCACAAGGGGCCCTAAGGCGGGCCCCTTGACCCCATGCCGAAAAGGTTTGTGCCCCAATATCGAACCCTATTTTTGACGGTTTTTTAATAGGGGAGGGTGGGGGTGGGGTAGTCTATATCATTGTAAAATTATATGCTGGTATATTACATCGTTTGTAATCATCTTAATTTAGTTTAAAGAGCCATGTATTGCACACATTCAGTCTTTTGGGGAATCTAAAATTTGGAAAATGTGAGGTTTCTCGGGGCGAGGACCGCCACCTGGGATTTCCCTCCAGACACCACAAGGGGCCCTAAGGCTGGTCCATGGACCCCATGCCGAAAAGGTTTGTGCCCCCAATATCAAACCCCTGGCGGCGCCATTGGTTGTGATGCTAGAGCATCAATGATGTAGTAGCTCAATATATGTTTTGGGGGTGGGTTCCGACATCGCAGCAGAGGCCAAAATCCCCACGGGCCCCCAGGCATGCCAGGACTCAAGTTGCCCCACTGTGTATTAAGACTTTGTTTGAAAATGCGAAAACTTCAAGTAAGCCTACAAAACTTGAGCCTCAACTGCAATATTTCGGAAATCTTTTTTAACAATGTTTGCTTTTGAGTGAAATTAAAATCATAAACAGACAAACTAACAGCAAAATTCTGCTGTATAAAATCAAGATAGATTTTGCATCCTTACAACAAGACATAATTTTAACTATGATATACTTTACTCATACTACTAACTGGCTAATATATTAGCCATTCTGAGCAAATAATTAATTATCCCAATTAATAAAGCACAATTAATTAAAAACAACACCCCACAAATACACTTTCAGTGGCAACCATTATAACAAAATATAACTAAAAAGATTTCAAAGGATAATTTCAGGGTCAAGCAAGTATATCTTATATGAAAGAGAACTTCAAAACAAACAAAATAGTGATGAAAGCTTTCAAAACTCTTATTCCGTTACGGAGATAGCTAAGTTTAAAGTTTGGTATCATTTGTGTAGAAACGACTGAAATCAGACTAGTTGTGATGTCGTAGCCTCAGATTTCTCAAATTCTTTGTATATTCTATCATATTTTGTTCTGCCAGTGGTTTTAAAAACCATGGGATATGTTAAAAAGTAGTCACTGAATCTATAGGAAGGTTATTAATAATATACCGCCTTCAGAAAGTTCGAGAAAAGATAATCTAAATAGTGAAAAAATAGATAGAAATACCTTAACAATTGTTAAGAATGTGAGAATGCATACGCCAACTTAGACTTACTACACCAGTCATTTTTACACACTGATAAGACAGAGCTTTAAACTTAAAAATCTCCGCTTTCTTTACCATTTTGTTTCTTTTGAAGTCCTCTTTCAAAAATGGAGATATAAGATGGACATATTTGAACCACGGTACTGAACTGATCCTCTAAAAATTTCTGTCGTCGTCCTCTGTCAAAGATGGACCACTTACTTGATCCCTGAACAAATACACATCAAGAATAAACTCGCGATTTTATGCATCAACTATACGCAAACAAATAACTTCTCGTGAATAGGCAAGTTATTGTGGATGATATTGCTGCAGGCCAGCTCATGCGTGTAATGTGGCAGTGGACTCAATGTGGATTTTGGTTGTTTACTCTTTGGTGATTTTATAGCTTCAATTGCAGTAAATGCATGATAGGATAGCCTATTTAGGGCAGGCCCTATTTGAAAGTTTTAACCCCAAATTTATAGCGCAAACGAGCTATCAACTATTAGTGTTATACTCCAATTTGGTTATCCTGTGGGACAGATTCCAAACGGGATATTAAGCCTAATTAGCGCATGTGTCAAACTATAGTTTAAGGCTCGAACTATTGAATATTTTCAAGAGCAGAGTTTTCTTTCCATCGGAGATATTCGATGGTATTTCCCGAGCCAATGTTATTATGTATGCTAATTTCGTTCAGACTGCGCCGAGCGAAATTCGAGTATTTGAAACATTTTTAGCGAAGTTTGGAATGCAAAATTCGTTAAAACTACGCAACTTTATACACTGTTATTGCATCAACATATCAATCTATTTAAGGCAAACATCATTATAGCAAAAAATCCAAAAGACGCTTAGGGTATAATAAACACTGCAAAAATCCGAACGTATCTGGGAGAGAACCTGGCTCTTAAGTTGGACATCGCAAAAGCTTAAATCCCTTAAAGATGTTGAGCTAAAAACTGTTAAAAATCAGTCATTTGTAGTGTTTGGATAAGGTTAGATTTACTGTTTGTATATAACCTTTTATTACCCTACACAGATCACTCGAATTGTTGGCGGTCTACGTGTGCATAAGCTTGCTATGACGGCACCCATGCGATGGTTTGGATTTTTCATCAATGTAACTTGAATAGTTACTATCAATTTATACTGCAGCAAGTTTTCTAGAAATATCACTAAGCTTCAGAAATTTGAGGACTTTTCAAATACTACCAGTCATCATGGCCTATACAACGCAGTATCTGTTCGTGGCTTTGATAACTTTACTGTGGATGGTTGCAGCGGTGGAGTCAGTCAACCGTGAAGAAACAATTGTTAGAAGAAAAAGATACGACGAGACTGAGGGTAAGCCATAGCATCGAACTGTATTGAAAATAATTCACCTGTATTTTGTATGCTTATAGGTATGGTCCCGGGTATGGTATGTGTAGTAATCTATTGTTACAAGATATGGGGACAAGTAAATGCACAAACCATTTTCAATAATTAAAGACTGTTCTCAGATGTGTATGTGTAACAGGAGGCGTTCTTTCATGCACTGACTTTCTTTCCTAAGAGTATGGAGACTCCAAGGAGAGCAATTACAGAATCAAAAAGAAAAAGAACAACGTAAAATGTGATTCACAAACAAAATTTATCTAAGTTAAAGGAAAGGTTAAATGCACAATACTTAACACTGGCCAGTACCCAGGAGAAAATTCCACTTGGGATTTTTTCCAATTGGAATTTTTTTTCCAATTGGAAAAAATTTCCATATTGGAATTTCGGTCGATTTCCAACTGGTCTTGCTCATTTCCAACTGGTCTTCGTTATTTCCAATTGGTATTCATTATTTCCAATTGGTCTTCGTTATTTCCAATTGGTATTGCTTATTTCCAACTGGTCTTGGTAATTCCAACTGGTCTTTGATTCCCAACTGGTCTTGGTTATTTCCAATTGGTCTTGCTATTTCCAACTGGTCTTCATTATTTCAATTGGTCTTCATTATTTCCGATTGGTCTTCGTTATTCCCAATTGGTGTTGCTTATTTCCAACTGGTCTTGGTAGTTCCAACTGGTCTTTGATTCCCAACTGTTCTTGGTTATTTCCAATTGGTCTTGGTAATTCCAATTGGTCTGATTCCCAACTGCTCTTGCTTATATTCAGCTGCTCCCAACATGGTCTTAGTTATTTCCAACTGGTCTAATATTTCCAGCTGGAATATTTAAACCAATTCTTCTGGAAATAAATCTTACAGTACAGTAAAAATCTTAAAATCCAAATGTTTATTTACAAATTTTAAAATAAAAATAAAAGCTAAAACAGACAATAGTGTTATGAAGTTGTTTCATTTATTCAAATTAAGGGATGCACTATATTTTAACAATAAATATATTTTAACAATATAAACTATGATTAATAAATATGTTAATATACAGTACCTACAGATCCTCTTGCACAATAATTACTGGATGGAGTAAATATAGATTGTGTAAATGTAACAGTATAAATATTCTGATAAATGCAGTGATTCATCTAATCCCAATCTATCCATATCACATGACTAAAACTCTCTTACTGGAAATCAAAATTCTTAACTTGCTGTCACCTCATATTGTAGGGACACGTACCAAACAACACACTGCAGAAAAAAGATCTGCATCAATAATGGACTGAAAGCCAAAATGTTTAAAGGAGACACAAAGTCAGACACAACCATTACTTTATCTGAGGATAAAAATTTGAATAAATTACCCAAACCAGCAACTTCATATGATCTCAATTATCCTCATTTTAATCAACACATAGAGCCTGCCATGTTAACCATTACTCTACCACGCCCAATCTTGGACTCCGCCTACCGAGTGCTGGTAGAGTAAGGGTTAATCAACCCGCGGCAAGTATGCCAACTCAAAAATATATGCAGCATGATCCCGGTGGGCAGCCCAGCGGGTCACTGAAGCGGAACGAGCTAGATTCTGGTGCTTGAAAGACAAGAGGACCCTTCAACAATCAGCCCCCGACCAACCTTCACTCTACCACGCGGCGATGATATTATCACCGTCTTGGGTGCCCAACCTTTGCCTCCGCCTCCCGAGCGCATTTTCAGAAAAGTGCTGGTAGAGTAGGGGTTAAGTGACATTTTTTACTCAATAAGCTCATAAGGAATTAATGTATTTTTTAATGATTTTGCATGAAGTTTTCTTTCCAGAATCATGAACACTTAGTTTTGAAATGTTTTGGTAATAGCATGTGTACACAAACATATCCTTGACCCTCACACCATGAAAACAGTTCTCATGGAGTAGAAATTTAGATATGAATTATAATTTATAAAGAAAAACATTATTGTTGAGTTAAGGACTTCACTTCCTGCATGTTATAAAAACAAAATGGCTGCTCCCATATAATTATCCAGGGCTTTGTATATATGTTTTCTAACATGTCCACTAAGTCCAATTTCCCAACTTTTATCCAGTTCTGTCAATCTCCAAATAGTTTTTTGCACATCAGTGAAAGCCTTACTGTCCCCATCAAATACCCATGTAAGCATACCTCATATTATGCATGGCAACTGACCTGATGGAAACAAGATGCTAGCTGCGGCTGTTTCTACAATATACATGGTTCCATTTTGCACAGGAACTACACTCTCCACAAACTTTTGAAAGGCACACATAATCTATGACTGCCCCTGTATCCATTACGATAACAATACCTACACTGTACATGGTTAGCAGTATAACCTGTCTTTGACCATGTCCCATCAAAACTGACACGTACATCAATCACACTTGTGTTACTTATTGTATCATCCTCTGACGTGTGGAGCTTCCAAAGTCTTGTGTTGCAGCTTTCATTTCAGACTGGACCATTTCTTCAGAAACATTGGAAAGTTTGTGAATGTTTTGTGCATAAGAATTGCCAACAACAGGTGGCTGCATTTCATGATGGCATAAAAATCTACAAGTCCTTAATGGCTTGTTTCAATTTCTGTTGCAGCAACAGAACTTTTGACTATTTACATCATATGGCTTTCCCTTCACCGCAGTTGAAACACTTGGAGATGTTCAAAAAAGATTCCCCTTGCTTGCACACACAGCAACACAAAAACAATTTGCTGCACATTTCATTTCGAGCACCTGGATCCTCATGTAGCAAAAGATGACCTGCAAGTTAAAAAAAAAAGAGTTTGGGATTTTCTACTTTATGATGACCTGAATATTACTTAAGCTTGGACGATATTCACCTTCAGACAATATCGATATATTGCTCGAAAATCGAAATATATCGAAATATCAATATGCAAATTGCAAGACGTCACATTAAAATGATATTACTGTTTTGTATAAGGTAATCTTGCTCCAGCAAAAAATATTGGAAAGTACGAATTTTAAAGTAAATTTACAGAATTGAATGGAAAATATGTACATAAATTTTCAAATAAACACCCATTATTCTAAAAGGAAATGTTTTTACATTGTCTCTTTCTCAAAAAATAAATCACAGAAACGTTTAAACATATCATTTTTTCACTATTTTCGTGGAACTGGTAAATAGCTTTTTGAGTAAAAACGGTCCAACTTTACCTTTGAATGCTATGTCCCACTTGTTTTGAATTTTCTACTGAGAGGGCGTCATTTTTGCACTCGTTTTTTTAAAGACACTGAACATGCAGAAGTCAATAAATATTTATACAAAATGTCCTTTGCTACTAAACATCGGACGAGAGGGCTCAGAAATCAACACATTCTTTGTACTTGTGCTGCTTACTGTACAGAAAGTCTGATGTGTGAATGGACAATTAAGTGGGAAATATCTTTTAGTTTTAAGGATTAAATCTTTTAGTTTTGAAAATTAAATCTATTTTCAGGTGACAATTAAGGGCTTCTGCACATAAATTTGGGGATGCAGTATTCCTTTTGAGGAATTTAGACTCAATGTTTAAGGATTTAAAATCTCATTGATTGCAATTGCTCAACCATCACAAATCATGAAAATTAACTAATATTATTGCACAATGTCCATAGTGGCCTGTACACATACAGAGTACAGTACTGCATATCCAGAATTAAGAATTTCCTGCCTGTGGAACATAATTTTAGGTATATTTATTGAAATATTGATGACTTAATCAACTCTTAACATTAATGACAGCCTGCAACTTTGATATTATTACAATATATATTATATTATTAACTTCATTATTAGTTCATGTATAGTACAATATCGGTGGAAAACATATCGATATATCGATATGACCCTTAAACTCAATGTTGACCAAATCGATATGGGTCAATATAGGAAAATGTTGAAATATTTATATATTGCCCCTTAATATTAATATTACAAAAAATAGGTAACACAATATCGAGTTACCGTTTCTTTTCACACACAATCACAAGCAATGAAATGATTATAATATTGCACAAGTTTATTCTATAAGAAATAATACAGTAAATATGATTGAACGTCATCCCAAGTCCTGACAAACATCAACTTCAGGCCTTGTGGAAATTTCATTATAAACTTGATTTCTTTTACCTTTTCACATAGAAAGTTAAAAATCTTTTTTTAGAATACAAGACTTCACGGTTTCAGTGACGTCGAGGTCAGTCTGGTAACCTTTGTTCGCACTGCACAGTAATGCATAGGGCCTGGACCAAAAATCGTCAATAACTACATGTTTTTTTAAAATTCCACTAAAAACACGAAAAACCTATTTTTGGTAGAGTGATAATATGCAAAGCCTTCTGATTGTTAATGAAAACAAATTTATTCGTGTCCTCGGTAAGAAATGCAACTTGGTGAGCTCAAACGGCGAATCTGGCATGCATGCGTCATTCGGGCTCATTCATAAACTTAAAATCATAATGCCAAGTTTGTGTTTCCATACTGACAAAAAATATCACAGAGAGTCCCAAATTTAATTTGATCATACTAAAAATCTATTTTGTCATTTTACATCAATAATTTTTTACTTTTTTTGGATGATCTAAATCGTAATAATTTCATGTATATCTTAACCAGAGCAACTTTTAACTCAAAAGACAAAAAAAAGCCCACAACAAAAAGTGTCTTAGATAAATGCATGAAAAATAATTTCCTTACTAAAGAAATCACAACATTTAATTGCCTGCATCGCACATACGGACACAAATCTGGTAGAAAACTATCTCGTCTGCATGTTTAGAGGTATCACGTGATCACAACTTCAGTACTGGATTGACCTTGAAGTCGTTGAAACTATGAAGTCGCGTATTGTAATCCCTTCAAATTTTGTCAAAAAAAACAGTGTAAATATGGGCCCAAACATATATCGCACCCCCAATTTTTATTCATATCTCTGGGTTATAATTATATTATAATCTCTAAAATTTGGAGAAAATAGCTTTAACAATTGCTTTTGGAGTTATACCTCAAAAAGGCTTAAAAGTGTAATATTTTAGTTTGAGTATTCGGGATGACGTCACAATAATGTGCGTAAATCTGAACAAGCTGTTTGTCGGTGAAAAAAATAAATCATTTTACCATTACGGCATTAGGCATTGCAATACATCTAGTGTGAAATCGGTCAAGTTTAGAGGCCAAGTAAATCTCTACGTTCGCTTGGGTATTTTTGCAGGAAATTGTTGCAAATATGAAAGAAATATCATAGAAATTAAGTTTGAAATATATGTATCGTGCCTACATACAGTAGAAACTAGAATAAAGCGTGGCGTTTACTTGTGCACAAATCGGTTTTCACCGACAGAGTCCCGGATGTTCAAAATGCTTAGATGACCAAATAGGCCTACTCCAATACAGAATAGGTCCATTTTTTTACGTTTTGGGTATAATCTGAATTTCCAGGTTCCCTATGCTAAAAAGAATACAAGTTCAAATACTCCTTCATTTCCTCAAACTAAACCGCCAGACAATGTACATGCACCAAGTCTAAAGTTTTAAAGCTAAACTTACTAAACTGATTTTGTTACACTTGGTTGGCGTTCATGTACTCCGGAAGGATTTTTGCAGACTTAACTTATTCAGATTCAGAAATAAAAATAGGCCTAACGTTAGGCCTAACGTTACTCACCTCCATTGCAAAGATGTGCTTGCTGAAGAGCAGAAAGTGATCCCATATCCATGTAGGCTACGGAGTACGGTATTCTTCAGGGCACAAAAGTCGATCTCTTATATCAGATGATGTCCTTTTATCTTTATGTGAAGTAGAAGCTAGGTTTATCTTCCTCTCAGAAGCACTAGTAACCTTTCTTTTCACCCCGCTGATGCTAGTTTCCTTAGGTTTACACAAATTACAGTTACAATTTCACTAGGGCCTACACAGCTTGCCTATTCAGATATTGCTCTCACTTCCATTTCCAGTGTTACTTTAAGTTGACAATTCTATTGCCTTTTTTCTTTAAAATTACACACCATTGAATTTTCTATTGGTTCCATGTACTTCTTTTTTTTTTCTTTTACCTATCTTGAAGGTCTTTAGACAAATAAAGGTATTTTTATCCAAGGATGACAAAGATTCAAGACCATGTTCTCAAAGACATTTCCACAGAAGAACTAGGTTGTTTTTAAATTAAAATGTCTGCATTGCATGATGGGATAGCAACTGTAATGAGGTAGTAGCTTGTTATTACGGCTGCGGTCCAGTCTCCAAGTCAAAAAAGTGAATTTCCAAGCTCAGAAACTTAGTTTTGTGACTAAAATATTGCTAATTCCGGTTGAAATCTTTCACTTTCAGCTTAGAGAAATTAAACATGGGTTATTAGAGGTGGAAAAGAATATAACTTTAGTTGAAAAAGTGATTTTTTTTTCTGAGTTTGATGGGTAAAGGGTTACATGGTCTTCACTTCTATTTTTTGTTTGGTATCTTATTTTTGTTAAAATTTCATGTTGAAATTAAGATGCACTAAATGTTGAATATCAGTTTAAGTAAGGCCAAAAGTGTGGTAACTAACAAAGAAAAGTAATGTATCTGCAATGCTGGTATGTAGCTTTTGTTTTCATGTGGTACCGGCAGGCCTTGACAAAATTAAATTGTTTAAATCGCCATTCTGGCGAGTGGTCTGAATTCTTAGTCACCAATTACTCCACTCGCCATCAAATGTGTCATAACATACACACAGTATACGCATTATTTACGTTACAAGTGTTAATTCTGCTTTAGGTAGGATAGAAAAAGCTGTTGTTTGGAAAGGTTTTTTTTTTTTTGGGGGGATAATAACTATCTTTGGGATTATTTATATATCAAATTGTTCCTCATATCTTGTTCCACAAGAACTTCATATGTTTCTATGTTCAAAGTGTTACGTGCATAGCCTATAGGTCTACTCCCCAGCTTGAAGAGTGCAATTTTTAAGTAACTCACTAAGATTTTTGCACTTGCAAATAATGAGTTGTCGAGATAATTTTTTCGAGGCTTGGGTACCGGTATGTAAACCTTGGTTTACATTACTAACATTACATATAATTGTGACTGCATGATTCTGAACGTATGGAAATGGCTTTTAAAACATGGTTTCCTATGTAGTGATAATGAGATGTATTTAAACAGACTTTCAAATATACGTAATTGTGCAATTTGTTGTCACAGGATTATTTCTTGTCCTTCACAACGTCAAAAAAGCAGATAGAAAACCATAGAAAATTATTACTGTTTAGTTTTGTTTGTGTGTATCGATTATTCATTTCAAGATGTTCCCAAATGATGTATGTCATTTAAAATTGATATAATAGCTTAATTTGTACATTAAAAGATCCCAATTGGTATTAATATTTCCAATTGGTTTTCCAAACTCAGACCAATTGGGATTGTCTAGACCAGTTGGAAATGGTAAGATCCCAATTGGTATTAATATTTCCAATTGGTTTTGAAGCTCAGACCAGTTGGGATTGTCAAGACCAGTTGGAAATGGTAAGATCCCAATTGGTATTAATATTTCCAATTAGTTTTCCAAGATCAAACCAGTTGGGAATTTCATAGACCAGTTGGAAATAGCATAGACCAATTGGAAATAGCAAAAACCAATTGGAAATAGCATAGACCAGTTGGGAATGCTTAAGACCAATTGGGAATCCCAACTGGAATTTTCTCCTGGGTATTATATAAAAAATAATATTACCTAATCTCTCAATCAATCTAAATTAATTCACTACACCATACAATCGCCGACCGGTCCACTCACATTCGTATCTCGATCGAATCTCTCAAATCAATTTTATGTAAAACGGTTTTTAGAATCATAATAAATGAAACTTTAATTCAAACCTATTTTCACGTTTAAAACTGACTCTTCACGCACATCACATACACTTGCATAAGAACACCTACGCTTCACACACACAGTCTTTTACGCTGTGAAAACATTTGTGGCGTCATAGTGTCGCGCGAGGCAAACCATAGAAACATGTACAACGCGTCCAAACGTGACGAATGTTTACAACTTGCACAGACCAGGGAGTTGTTAAGGTCTTTTCATTTTATTTCTTGACATTTTCTTGAGGATTTGCGATACCGGACGCCATTTAAATACAAGTAAATTAAACGTTTAAGTTGCAACGTAAGTGCAGGAAAATGAGAATGCTTAAGTGCAAGCCTACGTACCCTAACGCTAATACTACCGTCCTGACGTTATCAACGTTAGTGTATGCCTGGACCTATGCTAATTACGCGAATATTCACAAATTTACATATGCTCTTGTTAATGGGAATCATAAACATTTTCTGTCCATATACCTTTGAATTGCACAGAGGCACTACCTTTTACTTGGGAATTACGTTGACATGGAAGATAATTATGGCGAGGAAATGAATATATTGGACAAATATCCCTTTCAGTGTTAAAGGAGGTGGAGTTGGCATCCTCCTTATATTATATACATATATATATAAGTTTGTAGAACAGTGGCGCGCCACTCACCCCAAACTGAGGTACAAAGCCTACCCCCCCCAAAAAAAAACATAGGAGCCACAACGGGTTTTTTAAAAACGCTGAAAATACGCGTGCTAGCCATCAGTCGAAAATCATTCAAAAGATCGTAGAGACAATTCAAGGATGTTACTCGTCCCTCTACCCCCTTCCCTCGCCCTCCCCCTCCTACATTTTCTTCTCGGATTTGGACGAACTATAATTCGATCTTGGATTGTAGTTGGAGGGATGAGTCCTTCCCGTGGTGCTGCTATAGAACATGCTCAAACGGCATGATAGGCGCAAAATCTGGGGGTAGGGTAGATATCCTTCCTTTTGATGACAAGAAGGTATACACTTCCATTCTATAATTATTTCATTTTACCCTTTTGTACCGTAAACGCACTCAAATGCAGTTGCAATATACTCAAAATCAGAGCATTTCTTCGTTGAACAAGCAAAATGCTCTCCTTCCTTCACCAATCTTTTCAATCTCAACATCCGCATTCCTTTCGAAATGCGGATATACTCCCACCTCCCTAAAGCCAACATCAACATCTTTTTTATAGCCAGGCACACCTAACCCCTACCCCCTCCCCACCACCAATTCTTCCTAGGCCTCTCCTCTTTTACGAAAGCTCATCACAACCCTGCTGCCCTTTTTTGCTCCAAATACTGTCAACTCAGTAGACACTTCCACAATTATTCCTTTCTTTTTTCCGACGGATCCACACGAGAAGGTACTTCAGCAGCTGCTACCCCCTGCCCCAGCCGTATCCTTCCTTCGAGAATACCAGACGGAACCTCTATCTATTCTGCTGAGGCAAATACTATCCTCCTAGCTTTAAACTTGGCAGAACTTTCCTTCCGTTCTCGCTTTGTCATCTTCTCTGACTCCAAATCAGTCCTCAGAGGCATCCTCAACATGCGCTGGTTTCATCCCCTCATCTTAAAAATCTTAATGCACACTCTCTCCTCCTCTGGCAAGAAAGTCATCTTCTTATGGATCCCCAGCCACGTCGGTATCCCCGAGAACGAAAGGGCCGCCATGCCACCATTAAAGCTTTGTTGAAGCAAATTTCCTCTATCGATTTACCTCACTCGGACTGTCGCCAAAATCATCCCCAACTACCTCAGAAGGACTTGGCAAGACTCCTGAAATCTCGAGACTAATAATAAACTTGCCACTACCATCCCCAAAGTAGGCATCAAACCTCCCCCACTAGTCGCAATAGCCACACCTATCTCACTCACTCCTACCTCCTTTCTGGCTCTCCCAAACCTATCTCACACACTCCTACCTCCTTTCTGGCTCTCCAAAACCTATCTGCCCACTTGCAATACTGACCTCTCGATCATCAATCATATTCTCAAGAACAATCCCCTTCAACATCATCACCTTCCTCCGCAACAGCAAACTTTCCCACTTGATTTAATCTTCCTACACCTCCATCCTTTCCTATCTCACATCCCTCTCCCTGTCTCCTTCTTACTACCTTTTCTATAACAACTTATTTCCTTTAAATTGTTCACTTCTTTCCATCTTTTCCTCCTTTGCCAATCATCTCTTTCCTAATCTTTGCACCCTAATTATTTAACACCCTCTTGGCACATTGGACTGACAATCGCGGTATCGATAAACCTCAACAAACCAAGACAAGCAAAACTGTCTGTAGTCTGTGTTTATATTTAACTCTGGAAAACAAATTTGTGAGTAAAATGTGTTGGTGCTTCTGAAAACTAGAACATCAATGATGTAATAGCTCAACATATATTTGGGGTGGGTACAAGCCTGTTTTAATTGGTGGGTAGTTAATTCGAGTAGAAAAGAAATACATAGTTGATGTTTTTTTGGAGGGATGCAAGCGGGAGCTATAATATCGCTATGATTAGTGGCGCCGTTACGGGAAAAGGGGGGGGGGGGCATGGGGGATATGGCAGTGTTTGAAATGTCAAAAGATATATAATTTGTCCAAAATGGCTATTTTTGACATTTTTTCAATGGAGGGGAAGGAGGGGGTAGTCTGTATCGTTGCATAATTGTATGCTGCTTTACTAGATCGTTCGTAATCATTCTAATTTAGTTTTTGGAAAGCCGTGTATTGCACATATTCAGAGTATTTAGGGGCATCTAAAACTTGGAAAATGCGAGGTTTTCCGTAGGATTTGCCCCTAAGACCCCACCGTGGATTTGTCCCTGGACCCTTAAGGTGAGCCCCTTGACCACATGCCGAAAAGTTTTGTGTCCCCTAATATCAAACCGCTTGCGGCGCCACTGGTTGTGATGCTAGAACATCACTGATGTAGTAACTCAATATATGTTTTAGGGGTGGGCATAAGACTGGTTTCGGCATTGCTGCAGAAGCCAAAATGCCCACAGGCCCCCAGGCATGCCAGGACTCAAGTTGCCCCACTGCGTATTGGAGCTTAAATATCGTTTGAAAATGTGAAAATTGTTTTTCAAGTAAGCCTAAGAAAAGTAAGCCTCAACTGCAATATGAACTTAGATTTATTAACAATGTTTGCTTTTGAGGGAAATTGGAATCATAAACAGACAAACTAACAGCAAAATACTGCTGTATAAAATCAAGATGGATTTTGCATCCTTACAGCAAGACATGATTTTAACTATGATATATTTTACTCATACTGCTAACTGGCTAATATATTAACCATTCTGAGCAATTAATTAATTATCCCAATTAATGAAACACAATTAATCAATAATAGCATCCACAAATACACTTCCAGTAGCAATCATTAAAACAAAATAAAACTAAAAAGATTTCAAAGGATAATTTCAGGGTCAATCAAGTATATCTTATATGAAAGAGGACCTTAAAAGAAACAAAATAGTAACAGAAGCATTCAAAACTTTTATTCCGTTACAGAGATATCCAAGTTTAAGGTTTGATATCATTTGTGTAAAAACGACTAAAATCAGACTAGTTGTGATGTCATAGCCTCAGATTTGTCAAATTCTTTGTTTATTCTATCATATTTTGATCTGCCATTTTGTGGCTTAAAAACCATGGAGGATGTCAAAAAGTAATAAAACTGAATTAATAATATACCGCCTGAGGAAAGCGAGGAAAGATAATTTAAATATTGAATTTTCTTTAAAGAAAAACCTTAACAATTTCTAAAAATGTGAGGATGCATATGCCAACTTAGACTTACTACATCAGTCATTTTCTACACACACTCTTTAAAAAAAGTGTTCTATAGACTAGAAGGTTCCAAATACATGACAATCTAGAACCTTTTTTTCTTTCTTTCTAAGACTGCAGATAAGACAGAGCTTTAAACTTGAATATCTCCTTAGCGGAATAAGATTTTTAAATGCTTTCTTCACCGTTTTGTTTCTTTTGGAGTCCGACGACGACGACGACGAGTGAACACACAATTACAATGACGGGGTCGTCGCCTGCGTATTCGGTTATCATAGTACAAATGCTATCACGAAACGCTTAATACGACCCAGACGAGAACACAGGTAAGACGTACGGACAGACATAACATCGACAACCAAGTCAATGTCCACGGCCTTTGATAACCAGTTGTGGTGCACCGGCGTGTCTAGCCAACCCAGGCTTGAACCCAGGACCTCGTGGTCTGTAGACATGTATGATAACCGCTACACCACAGTAGGTAGATAAACCTTCATCAGTTTATATAAGATATAAACTGATTGCGCAGTCCTCTGTCAAAGATGGACCACATACTTGATCCCTGAACAAATACACAAATAGAATAAACTTGCGATTTTATGCATCAACTATACGCAAACAAATAACTTCTCTAGAATAGGCAAGTTATTGTGGATAATACTAATGTACGCCAGCTCATGCGTGTACTGTGGCAATGTGGATTTTGATTGTTTACACTTTGGTGATTTTATAGCCTCATTTGCGGTGTATGCATGCTAGGATAGCCTATTCAGGGTAGGCCCTAATTAATAGTTTTTAACCTCAAGTTTATAGCCCAAACGACCTATCAACTACTCCAATTTGGCTGTACTGTGGGGTAGATCCCAAACGAAATATTAAACCCAATTAGCGCATGTGTCAAACTATAGGTTAAGGCTCGAACCATTAAAAGCAGAGTTTTCTTTCCATCGTATTTACCAAGTCAATCTTATTAGTATGCTAAATTCACTCAGACTCCGTCGAGCAAAATCCGAGTATTTGAAACTTTTTTAGTGAATTTTGGAATGCAAAAGTCGTTAAAACTACGCAATAATATGCACTGTTATTGCATCAACATATCGATCTATTTAAGACAAACATCATAGCAACACAGCAAAATATACAAAAGACGCTTAGGATATAATAACAATCCAAACGTATCCGGGCGAAATTCTGGCTTTGTAGTTAAACATCGCGTAAGCTCAAATCCTTTAAAGGGATGTAGAGCTAAAAACAAATAATTCGGTGTCGTTTGGAAAATCGGTAAACTGTAGAAACCATTCCCTATACAGTTATATTCACAACTCACAGCTTTACATAACTGCGTGACAATGCTTTGAAGAAATTGAAATGATAAGTTCAGTGGCCCAAGCAAATCCATCTTATATGAACAAGGTCTTCAAAAGAAACAAAATAGTAAACAAACCATTCAAAATTCTTATTCCGCTAAAGAGATATCGAAATTTACAGTTTGTGTAGATATGACTGAAAATCAGACTAGTTGTGATGTCATAGCCTCAGATTCCTTAAAGTCGTTATGTATTCCATCATAATTTTCCTGCAATTTTGAGACTTAAAAACCATGGGATATGTCAGAAAAGCAGTAAGACTGAATCTAGTAAGGGTATTTATAATGTACCATCCGAAGAAAGTTTGAGGGAAAATGATTTAAGAAGTAGACAAAAAAAAAGAAACTTTCTTTAAAAAACTTTAACAATTGCTAAAGATGCGAGGATAGGACACCAACTTTTCATAGTAGACTTACTACACCAGTCATTTCTACACATACAGATAAGACAGAAATTTAACTTGAATACCTCCTTAACGGAATACGATTTTTGAATGCTTTTTTTACCATTTTGTTTCCATTGAAGTTCTCTTTCATATAAAATGGACATGATTTACTGCTGAACTTATCCTTTAAGGTACACACATCGCATTAACGTACGTATAGAAGCAGGACAAGCCATAACCCGCCGAGGTTTTCGCAATAGAACTTTCATTCTGATGTTGTCCCAAGCAGTGGCGTACGTATAGCTGTATAGCCAGAGATCAAACGTGGGGCTCCTCATTATCGTGACTTTTGATATCAAATATGGGGGAGGGGTGTCTTGTTAACGTTACTTCTCACTTCTCATATGGAGCCAGCGGTGTATTGGCGTGGCCTTAAGATTTTCTTATTCTCCCATCGTTCCTACTGGCCCTCACTGTCGCATGGTGGGCTGGGCAAAACCTCAAGTTAAAATGTAGAATTTAGGTATATACTTGAGCCTTGAAAACGCGGTATCTGTATGACCCCAAACGCTAATATATCCATCTGTTCATGTGGTATGGGACCAACGACCACCAGTGGCGGCGCCACGGAGGCATGGGTTATCCCCTTCCTCCCACCCCCACCCCATGAGATTGCTTTTCCTGCCCTCCCCAATTTTCCGCAGAAAATGCTTTAAAGTGACATATTTTGTCCGATTTATAGGCTTTTGCCCCATGAAAACAAATTTGTCCCTTGCTTGCCCCCATGCCCCAAATCCTGGCGTCGTCACTGACAAACTCCCAAGTTTGTGGGTCACTGATGACACATTTAACTTTTGACATCGTTATACATGGGGACAAGGGATAAATGCTTCCCCCTTTCTGCTTTTCGAGAGGGCGCCGAATGCTCACAGGGACGCAAAAATGGTCATGAAAATATACTCTTATATCATTTTTATTCTTAACCTTGTAAATATTTTTTTCTCAAAGCTTTATTTTTACATCAAAAACATGAAAATCATTCCTAGACCCCGACCAAAGACATTTATATAGTCAATGGGATCCTAGGTCACATTTGAACATTCGTTCCAAAATAATATTCCTTGAAACTAACTTTAGTTCGGAATTGACACAATTTAATTTTGAGCTATTTTCTTCTACCAAAATACGCTACTAGCTTTCCTTTGGCAACTATGACGTTGACCCTAGATTTGACACAATATTAAGCAATTTTCTGCCCTGAAAAGTGCAGGGATTCCGGGGGTTTCGCCCCCAGCGCCCATACGTGCAGCTTCACCTAATAGATGTGACACATTTTAAAGCCCTTTTTTGCTATTAAAACCACGAGAAACCCTGGGTCTCCACCAGGGCTTCGCAGCCTTCTCATATAGCATGCCTAAAGTTGACACAATTTTAAGCACCCCCGCCCCCCTCTCCATCCTATCCCCAATAATGAACGTGTTACGAATTTATTTTCCTCGGGAAATCTGCAATTTTACTGAGATTTCCTTCATTTTCATGTAATTTGCTTCGAATCCATTTTCGTAAATTTTCCTTTATTTTCGGGATATTTTCGTCAGTATGTAGGAAACTTTCTTTAATTGTCAGAAAATTTATTTCATTTTGCGGAAATTTTCTTCAATTTTTGGGAAATTTCCTTCGTTTTCGTGAAATTTGCCTCTATTTTCGTTTAAATAACTTCATTTTCGGGATATTTTCTTTAATATTTGGGAGGTTTTTTTCAATTTCCGGGAAAAATCTGCATTTTTCGGAAATTGTCGGGATATTTTCTTCCATATTTGGGCAGTTTTCTTCAATTTTCGGGAAATTTCATTTATTTGGCGGAAATTTTCTTCACTTTTTGGGAAGTTCTTTTTTAATTTGGGGGAATTTTTCTTTTGTTTTCGGGAGAGTTTTTTCTTTCTTTTTCGGGATAATTCCCTTCATTTTCCGGAATTTTTCTTCAATCTGTGAAATTTTCCTCCAATTTTCAAGAACTGTTATTCTTCTTCAATTTTCGGGAACTTTTCTGCAATTTTCGGGAAAGTTTACCAAAATAGCGTTTCTGAACGCTTCGCCCTCTGCACCCTGGCCAGGGCTTTGACGGTTCATAGATTTGAAACACTTTTAAGTAATTTCCTAAACGGTTCATGCCAATTTAGATGTATGTGACCAACGTTTTACTCTTATTAGCATTTTTTTATGGGTGGAGGAAGGGGCGGGGGGGGGGGAAGCGCCAAAATTCCTTTGCCCCTCCAGTGAAACATAACCCACCACGCCACTGCCAAAGTCTGTAGTGTTAAGCAAACTATTATTGTTCAGCATACCCGGCGATATATGAATGGCCATATGTCATCAGGTAAGACTCCCGATGAGAAAGTCTGATGAATATTTGCTTAAAATTAGTAGCACCCAATACACGAAAGGATTTTAAGATGGGGGAGACAAGGAACACGATCGTAAAGCTTATGATTACACAAAGGCGACTATACATATACATATATATACACACACATATATATTTATATATATATATATACATATATATTTATATATATATATATATATATATATATATATATACATATATATATATATATACATATATATATATATATATATATATATATATATATATACACACACATATATGTATATATATATATATATATATATATATATATATATATATATATATATATATATATATATATATATATATATATATATATATATATATATATATATATATATATATATATATATATATATATATATATATATATATATATATATATATATATATATATATATATATATATATATATATATATATATATATATATATATATATATATATATATATATATATATATATATATCTTATAATTCAGAATAAGATATGACGGTATGTATTACTCCGATATAGATATGTTTGGCCAAGCAAGACATGGATGGCGGGGCCGAGGGCTGCCCCCTCACAATTTTTTGCTAGGCCAAAAAATGTGATGAAAGAATTTCAAACAAAATACCTATATACGAAATGCCAAACTTCACAAAGCTTCCGGGGTGTCGTCCCTGGTCCCCGTCTGCCCTTAAAGACTCACAAATGGTGATTTTGGTATAATCATGATCAACAAATTGATTTCAAAAATGCTCTGTAGTTCTGCAATGCTCTGTAGGACAGTCCGGTAGCATGTCTATTAATGCTGTATTGGGAACATAAATGTTTCTAATAATTGGAACATTTTGCTACATGGAAGCCGCCATTTTGTGATATTTCTCATGATCCTTTGCTATCCTAACGTTAAAGCATTATGCAATGTTACATATTTCAAATTTGAAATACGTCTGGGAAAATATCTTTGCTAGCAGGCTAGGGGAAACTTAAAACTCCGGAAAATACCTTCATTAGGACTACTGTCAGACTGTCATCTGGTCATGGCTACAACTTTTGTACTTCCATTTGATATGTTCACAATTCCGTTTTCGTTTTTGAAATATTAGAAAAAATAGACAATAAAGCTAGGCTTTTAGGCGCGAAACGGCCATTTTGAAAATTCTAATGTTTTTCAACACAATGATTTTTAATATTTCAAGTACATAAATTAAAAACTATGACATTTCATTGCAACATCTGAACAATATTGCTGCATGACTTCAATAATCTCGTGTGCAATGTTCCTATTAATAGGCATGTTAACGGACTGAACAATATGGCTGCATGACTTCAATATTCTCGTGTGTTATACATGTTTCTATTAATAGGCATGCTTCCGGACTGAACAATATGGCTGCATGACTTCAATTATCTCGTGTGTTATAAATGTTCAGACATGCTTCCGAACTGTATGCTCATTTCTGCTAGATTAATGTCTCAGGAAATTACCAGCTTCTGTGAATGATAAATTCCTGGAGGATTGTTCTAAATTACAAAAAAATTCCCTAAAAACTGGAAAAGAAACAAAAAAGATCAAATAAACTATCTTTATTTAAAATTAGCCATTGGCCTATATATTTCATAAGGGGCGTAAAGAACAAGAGCGGCACACTGGAGACCGTTTAAGTTAAACGTTTCCCTAGCTGTCTTTCGTGTGGCTTGTCCAGCTAGTGTCATAAATCTGTGCGAGGTCAAATCGGCACCACCACCTTTAATATCAACATCCAAAAATTGAATTGTAGTGATGGGGGGGGGGGGGTGGGACCACAGAACGTTATTTATGAAAATCGGGTGGATTTGGACACCCCTCTCTTCTCTCCGTGGCAATATCCCCCACCCCCTCCCCCTCAATCCCATCCTTTTCCTCTTCCAAACACTTTTCGGCAATCTTATCATATGACCTACAGTCCTACATAGTTTTCTTTAATTTCATAAAATGAACTTATTAACAAAATCGCATTTCAATATAGTCAGTTGATGGACTTCTGACTTCTGATATTTGCAACTTGCCAATGTGTCTAAATAAAATATTGCTC
>JAIGNY010001887.1:82500-85000 GCA_020152595.1 Chiridota heheva
CAAATGTCCTCATAGAAGGGACATTCTAGCACAAAGTGATATTCATCCTCTAGACGATGTAGGTTACACATAGTGCATAATCTTAAATTTCTAGGAATGTTTTACCGTCTACCAGTATGGACATTCAAAGGGAGTCCGCCACAGCGAAGGCGTGTGATATAAGAACATAAATGCGGATTATCTTTAAATGTTAAATACGGTTCATATGTGAGATAATGTTTGAAAACTCTATAATTACATAGACGATCCATTGCATTTATTCGAGTACGCCATTCTTGCTCATTGATGTCAGACAATCTTAATGATAAATCTTGCAGGAACACAGATTCATCTCCTACACCTCGCTGAAACCATACCTCTCCGAAGCCTAAACTCATTAAGCGAGGTTTTCTAATCGCAACCCAAGAATTTACGCAAATATCCACTTTGTGATAAAGATGATTGTATGAGATATAAGTGTAGCGACTCAAGTTATCATGTTTCAAAACTTGTAATCGATATCTAACGGTATTTCTTACTGCGTAACAATAGAGACTTGCTTTTCCTAATTCCCCTCTTGCTACAACATTTACAGAATTACTTGTATGACTTGTCCTCTTCCTTAAAAATTGGTTCCAGTAAATTATGACCACAAACTTACTGTAGCAAATAATGAGACCACTTACCTTACTTAGAATAACTGCTCAACCAGGAGAGCAAATACAATGGGGCCATTGATAAGGGAATTTGATTCTAGTTACTTGTGGTTTTTAGAATAAAGAAAATAAAGAGAAAAAGTCTGACCCGACCTGCTTAGTTATTAGGTCGGGTCTGACTGTTTGAAATTTTAAGGAGCACAACAACTAATGTGGAAATCTTAGGGTGAATTTACCAAAATGGTCATGAACACTTTCAATCTCAGAGCTGTTTTGTGGTCCCCATAACTCATAGCCACACATCAGAATCGTTAACATTTTCTTATGAAAAAGTAACATACATTGATAGCATGGAAGGTGGCCAGCTTTTGTGATATTGGTTTTAACCGAGAAAGCCTTACGGGCCTTATCAGCAACATCCTTTTGAGCAGCAGTCCAACCACCCAGGCAAGAAAAGGAAACTCCCAAAAACTTATCAGAGAATCTATCAGCTTTGGCAAGTCTACCTCCTTTTCTGAAGACCATTATAGAACAAAGGGTATCAATAAGTTTTTGCAGCACGTAGAAATTCTCAGAGAAAATGACTAGGTCATCAGCATAGAGTAAGTAAAACAATTCTTCTTTTCCAACTTTCTCCCCTTTGTAATATTCACCTCGTAAGTGGTCTTCAATATCATTAACAAAAAGTGAACAAAGTATGGGAGATAAAACACAATATTGTCGAACACCTTTAATGACAAGCAAAATAATCTGTAAATACGTTGCTCAATTTTATTCAGGCTTTTACGTTCCTGTACATGTTACGTAATATGTTAAGAAACTTGCCATCAATCTTGTATCTATTCTTCAACTTATGAAAAAGTAAGTCAGGTTAATACTATCGAATGCTCCTTTAAAGTCTACAAAAATAGCATACAATTTACCTCTCGGTTTACTTAAGGAGTTTGTAATTAAAGAATGTAATACAAAATCATTATCAATAGCTGAGTAACTTTTACGAAAACCTGTTTGTGCTCTCGAGATTTTATCATTGTTATCACACCATTCTTTTAGTCGATTAGAGAGAACTGCAGCAAATACTTTGCTTAAAGAAGACATTAGAGTAACCGGCCTGTAATTTGCAGGATCTTTGATACTACCCTTCTTTAGAATGGGACAGATCAAACCTATATCCCAGGAATCTGGGTAAATGCCATTTTCAAAAATGCCATTAAAGAGTTTAACGATTATTTCAATGATCCACCCTGGCAGAGCTTTGAATAACTCATTAAGTATCCCATACCTGGTGCTTTAGAGTTCTTCAAGTTGTGTAAACAATATTTTATTTCATCTTTATTAATAACATCATTCAATATATCTATATCAATATCAATATCTGTCATGTCTGTCGCTTGATAAAAATCAGCGGGATCACTGCTAGAACTATGATCAAATTTAGCTCCGAAATACTGCAGCCAATCATGGGTAGTAATTACATTAGTATTAAAATTACTTCTGATTTTAAAGAAATTCCAGAATTTCACATTGTTTGTACAAGCAGCCGTAAGCAAATCCCTCCTAATTTTGTTTTTATAACCATTCTTATTTGTTACGAATAACATCATTATACTGATATCTTAAACGTATGTAATTAGCTTTGCTTTCGGTCGATGGATAGTTTCTATGCCTTCGAAGAGCTTTATGAACCGTAGCCTTCATTTGACCACATTCTTTGTCAAACCATTCATTACAGACATTATATATATTTTTTTGATTACCATCTTTGATCATACTAGGGCACAACTTAAACGCCACAGATCTGAACAAATCTAAAATTCCATTAAAACCTTTGCGTATTAACATAGCATCACAATCGGACATAAAGC
>JAIGNY010001887.1:92500-150000 GCA_020152595.1 Chiridota heheva
GTCTGCCGGCACACAGTAAGTTCAAGTTCAGCCATTCACGAGTACGAGCAGAATCTTTTCGTGGAAAACACAATGTCACATTAGACAAAAAAAACCTTCGAAAATATCTTTCATATGTATCCTGGGGTGGGTAGACACGCCAGTGCACCACAACTGGTTATCAAAGGCCGTGGACATTGACTTGGTTGTCGATGTTATGTCTGTCCGTACGTCGTACCTGTGTTCTCGTCCGGTCGTATTAAGCGTTTCGTGATAGCATTTGTACTATCATAACCGAATACGCAGGCGACGACCCGTCATTGTAATTGTGTGTTCAACTCTCTCTCTTCTGCTCTTTCATATGTAGTGTTTGGATGTGCTTAGATTTACTGTTTGTTTACGTGTGCATAAGCTTGCTATGGCGACACCCAGGCAATGGTTTAGATTTTTCATCAAAGTAACTTGAATAGTTACGATAAATTTATACTGCAGCACGTTTTCTAGAATTATCACCAAGCTCCAGAAATTTGCGGACTCTCCAAGTACTACGAGTCATAATGGCCTACACAACGCAGTATCTGTTCGTGGCTTTGATAACTTTACTGTGGATGGTGGCAGCGGTAGAATCCGTCTACCATGAAGAAACAATTGTTAGAAGAAAAAGACAAGACGAGACTGGGGTAAGTATTAAAAAGAATTTACCTCTAACATAATCCACTTCCATTTTGTATGCTTATTAGTATGATATATGTAGTAATGTGCAGTGCTACATGATATGGGGACAAGCAAAAGCACAAATCATTTTCAAATTCAGATGTGTATGCTCTTGTCAATGGAAATCCTAAACATCTTCTGTTCATACACATTTGAATTGCACAGAACCACTACCTTTTAATTTAGGTTTACGTTGACAGCGAAGATAATTATGGCGAGGAAATGAATATATTGGAAAAATATCCCTTTCAGTGTTGAAGGAGGTGGGGTTGGCATCCTCTTATATTACATACAAATATATAACTTGGTAGAACAGTGGCGCCGCCAGTCACCACAAACTGGGGAACAAAGTCCCCCCTCAAAGAAAAAGAGAAAAAAAAGTAGGATCCACGTCGGGTTTTTTTTTTAAACGCTGAAAAACGCATTATAGGTTACGTAACCCATCAGTCAAAAAACGTTAAAAAGATCGTAGAGACAATTCAAGGATGTTACTCACCCCTCCCTCCACCTCCATATTTTCTCCTCGGATTTGGACGAGCTGGAATTCAATCTTAGATAGTAGTTGGAGGGACCAGTCATTCCCGTGGTGCTGCTATAAAACATGCTCAAACGGCATGATAGGCGCAAAATCTGGGGGTGGGGTTGATATCCATCCTTGTTCACCAGTTTGTGACAAGAAGGTACGGTATGTACTTCTATGCTATAATAATTTTATTCTACATTTTTGTACCGTAAACACACTCATATGCAATTGCAATATACTCAAAATAGGAGTATTCCTTCGTTGACAAGCAAAAAGCTCTCCTTCCTTCACCAACCTCCAAACGCATCCACCCTCCCTTTGGAATGCGGACACTTCCACCTCCCCAAAGCCAACATCAACATCTTCTTTATAGCCAGGCACACTTACTTACCCCCTACCCCCCTCCCCCACCCCGGTCATACCACCCCCAAGTCTTCCTAGCCCTGTCCTCTTTTACGAAAGCTCATCACAACCCAGCCTTTTATCGCTCCAAATTACTGTCAACTATATACATTTCCATTGATTTAATCTCCCCTCCCCTTTCCTATCTCATATCACTATCCCTCTCTCCTTCTTACCACCTTTTTTACTACAAATTTTTTCCTCTAAAATTTCCCTATCCCTCTCTCCTTCTTACCACCTTTTTTACTACAAATTTTTTCCTCTAAAATTTTCCCTATCCCTTTCTCCTTCTTACCACCTCTTTTACTACAAATTTTTTCCTCTAAAATTTTCACTTCTCTGCATCCTTTCCTCCTTTTCCAATCATCTCTTTCCTAACATTTGCACCTTAATTATTTAACTTGACACGTTTGACTGACTGTCGCAGTGGCGTTAAACCTCAACAAACCAAAACCTAATCAAGACAAGCAAAACTGTCTGTAGTCTTTGTTTATAATTAACTCTCTGAAACAAAATTTAGGAGTAAAATTTGTTGGTGTTTCTGAAAGAAAAAACAAAAAATAAGTCGGTGTCGTTTGGAAAACTGTAGAAACCATTTCCCTATACAGTTATATTCATGAGTCACACAACTGCTTTACACAATTGCTTGACAATTCTTTGAAGCAATTTCAAGGATAAGCAAACAAGGACTTCAAAAGAAACAAAACAGTGAACAAACCATTCAAAAATCTTATACCGTTAAGGAGATATGTAAGTTTGAAGTTTGGTATCATTTGTGTGGGTAACGACAAAAACCAGACTAAGTTGTGATGTAATTGCCTCAGATTCCTCGAATTCTTTATGTATTCTATTACATTTTGTCCTGCGATTTTTGTTGCTTAAAACCATGTCCGGAAAGTAATCAAACAGAATCTAGTAAGGGTAATTTATAATTTACCACCTGAAGAACGTTTGAGGAAAAATGATTTGAATTAAATTTAAATACATTTTCGTTCAAATACATTGACAATTGTTAAGAATGTGAGGATGATGGCACTAACCTTCTATAGTAGACTTAATACACTTAGTTATTTCTACATAGATAATACAGAGCTCTAAACTTGAATATTTCCTTAACGGAATAAGCTATTAAAGTAGTTTCTTCACCATTTTGTTTCTTTTAATGTCTTCTTTTATTTAGGATAACTTTAATTGACCATTGAACTAATCCTTTAAAATGAAGTTTCCTTTCGGAGTCTGCCAGTCTGCAGTGTAAAACAAACTATCATTGTTCAGCATACCACGGCGATATATGTATGGTCAGATGGTCAGATGGTTATCGGGTCAGACTCTGGTGAGAAAGTCTGATGAAATGTCGCATAATTGCTCGAATTTTAAGACCTTCTGGGAAAGAAAAATCTGTGAATTTTGCATAAAATTAGTAGCATACAATACACGAAGGGATTTTAAGATGAGGGAGACAAGGAACACGATCGTAAAGCTTATAATTACACAAAGGCGACTATATATCTTATAATTCAGAATAAGATATGGTGGTATTACTTCGATATATATATATATATATATATATATATATATATATATATATATATATATATTATATATATATATATATATATATATATATATATATATATATATATATATATATATATATATATATATATATATATATATATATATATATATATATATATATATATATATATATATATATATAGATATATATATATGTTTGACCAAGCAAGACATAAATGGCAGCGTCGAGGGCTACTTCCTCCTAATTTTTGCTAGGCCAAAGAATATGTCTCTTTCCTTACTACCTCTAAAATGATCTGACCTCTCAGGCACAATTTGACCTTCGTTGTCGTGGTGCCGTTAAGACCTCATCAAACAAACAAACAAACAAACAATGAAAGAATTAAACAAAATTTATAATCAAAAATGAAGATTTTATACTTATATACGAAATGCCAAACTTCACCAGGCTTCCGGAATGTCGTCTCTGGTCTCCGTCTGCCCGTAAGGACTCACAAATGGCGATTTCGATATAATCATGATCAACATATTGATTTCAAAAGTGCTCTGCAGTTCCTGTAAGAAAAGCTCATTTCTGCTAGACACGTGTATCAGGAAATTACCAGCTTCTGTGATTGATGAGTTCCTGGAGGAATGTTTTAAATTAGACGATTTATGCCTGAAAACTAGAGAAGGAAACAAAAAAGATCAAATAGACTATCTTTAATTAAACATAGCAATTGGCCTATTTATTTCACCACGGGCGTAAAGGGCGGCATACTGGAGACCGCTTATGTTGAATGTTTCCTGTCTTTCAAGTGGCGTGGGCAGTGTCACAAATCTGTGCGAGGTCAAATCAGCACCACTTTTAATATCAACATCCAAAAATTGTATTTGGGGGGGACCACAGGACGTTATTTCTGAACATCAGGTGGATTTGAACCCCTCTCTTCTATCGGTGGCAATACCGCTGACACCCTCCCCTCTCAACCTACTTTTCCTTTTCCAAAGACTTTTCTGCAATTTTATTATATGACCTACATAGTTTTCATTGATTTCATAAAAAGAACTTATTAACAAATTATGAGAAATTATATTTTCACGATTACTTACAGCCCCTTTTGAAAATAGATAGGGGCTCAGCCTCGACTACCCCCACACCTTGGTGTCCCTTGTACTTTCTCCACTTAAGTTGCAAATACTTGGTTTTCTTTTTTTCTCCCTGTTTTTCATACAGACACATTCAATTTTACCGGACTTCATATATCTATGGTAGTCCTTGGCGGTTTTGTGGGAGCTATTTTCTTATACGGAGCATTCATGTCGTACTTCGGTGAAGTTGAAATGCCGGTGAGGCGAGGTGAACAGGCAAATGCAGCGACTACCTCTGCAGAGACGGAGCTTGCTGGACATGACAATCCAGCGGCACTGGCGTCGGTAAAACGGGATGAAGGACCAAAAGACGCTGCTGTGCAAACGGACCCCAATCTTGTATTATAGTAAATTATGAACGAGAAACTATTATGGAAGCACCTATGTAACTTGTGGCGTGTCAAGGGGCTGCAGTCTCCAACAAATAACCAGATGCCCGCACCACAGGAAAACATGATTGCGGAATAATTAGGACAATTATCAACTGTCAGACTGTGTTGGTTGACTTATAACATTATCTGGCAGTCCGGAAGCGTGCCTATTAATATGAACATGTATAAACACACGAGGATATTGAAGTCACGCAACCCAATTGTTCAGATGTTGCGATAAAATGGCAAATTTTCTAATTGATGTACTTTAAATATCAAAATCATTGGTTTGAAAAACATTTGAATTTTAAAAATGGCGATTTCGCGCCTAAAAGCCTAGCTATATTGTCTAATATTTCTGATATTTCAAAAACGGCGTCTGGACGATGGTCGGAGTTTAATAGTCAATTTTTGATTCCACCAGACTGCCAGAGATGCTAGTCTGGCCTCCGTGAGACGGTAGGACGCCGAACGGTAGGATATTAGTGGGTTGGTATGCTAGACAATTTAGACTTCAGAACGTATGCTATAGGTTTGGCCCTTATTTTCGACAGGCGTGTAGTCAGGACTGTTATCAAAGGGGAACACAACCACTTCAACAGTTCAAGAGGGTACTTTGCTATAATCTCCATTTACCCTTGTTATAAATTAACCTCTTTTTGGGGTATGGTGGGGGTCTGTGGCGTAGCCAGGATTTTCATATTAGGTGAGGGGGATTGAATTGAACCGACAACTCTACCACAGGGCCTTGATTAGCATTATAAATGTTAAAAGAGCTGGGGGCTATGGGCCTCACTCATCAAAATGGTTCCCCATTTAGCAAAATGTCTCCAGTATAGCATGTGCCCCTCCCTTTTCTGTTACTTTGTTATACAACCAAACAAATACAACTGCACATTATTCTTAATATATATGTCATACAAGTCATGTGTCATATGCAGATCAAATTTCCTGATGTGTGTATATATTTATATGTGTATATATATATATATATATATAATATGTATATATGTGTATATATATATATATATATATTGTGTGTATATATATATATATTATATATATATATATTATATGTATATATATATATATTTATAATATATATATACATATTTCAAAAAGGGGTCATGATAAGTTTAATCCATTTTAAAACAAGACAGAATTTGAGCAAAAATATGAAAATCATGAAACTAAAGCCCTTTTTTGACAGTCATTCAAAGAGTTCTCACGGATAGATATTCGGCATTTTAGCTTTTTGCAAAGAGTTGTTAATGAGTGGAATGGTTTGCCTGAGTAGGTAGTTAGCTCCAATTCTGTTCACAATTTCAAGGCCAACATTGATAAGTTCTTAATTAACTCTGAGCGTCTTTGATTTTTGATTTTGTGTTGTTGTTGTGGTGTTAGTTTGTGTTAGTTTGAGCTTTTTATGGGGTGACTAACCCTTTAAGTCCGTAAACTTGTGATGTTATGTTATATCTAATTGATCTTAAAATTATTTCATATCATGTTATAACTTTGATTAGTCTCATTCTGCATAAAGAATGGTTTGGGGTACAACAGGACAGGTCATATTTAGGAAAAATTTAGTGAAAATAATTCCTAGCAAACGGGCGATTGGAGAGAATTTCCTTAATATTTTACTCAAGCTATGAATAAGTCAGAATCTAAGACCCTTCTTTGACCGTCATTCCTAGAATATCAAATTGATTATAAAATTACTTCATATAATGTTATAACTTTGATCAGTCTTATTAAATAAATACAAAATTTGGCATAAAGATTGGTTTTGGGTACAACAGGACATGTTATTCGTCATATTTGGGCAAAATCTGGTGAAAATAATTCATAGCGCAGGGGTGATTGCAGAGGGTTTCCTTTATATTTTCTTGAAAACTAGTTGTTTCTAACCAATATTCAAGCTATGATTAAGTCAATATCTACAATTATTTCATATAATGTTATAACTTATATCAGTCTTATTAAATAAATACAAAATTATGAATAAAGATTGGTTTTGGGTACAACAGGACATGTTTTTGGTCATATTTAGGCAAAACCTAGTGAAAATAATTCATAGCACACGGGCGATTGGAGAGAATTTCCTTTATATTTTCCAGAAGTCTAGTTGTTTGTAACCAATATTCAAGCTATGAATAAGTCAATATCGACCCGTATTGTAGAAAAATAAATCTATTAAAAAAATCTCTCAAAAATAGGGTCATTATAAGTTTGGTCCACAAGACAGAATTTGCGCAGCATTACGAAAATCATGAATCTGAGACTATTTTTTGACCGTCATTCCTAGAATATCGAATTGATCTTAAAATTATTTCATATCATGTTATAACTTTGATCAGTCTCATTCTGCATAAAGAATGGTTTGGGGTACAACAGGACAGGTCATATTTAGACAAAATCTGGTGAAAATAATTCATAGCCAAGGGGCGATTGGAGAGAATTTCCTTAATATTTTATTCAAGCTATGAATAAGTCAGAATCTAAGACCCTTCTTTGACCGTCATTCCTAGAATATCAAATTGATTATAAAATTACTTCATATAATGTTATAACTTTGATCAGTCTTATTAAATAAATACAAAATTTGGCATAAAGATTTGTTTTGGGTACAACAGGACATGTTATTCGTCATATTTGGGCAAAATCTGGTGAAAATAATTCATAGCGCAGGGGTGATTGCAGAGGGTTTCCTTTATATTTTCTAGGAATCTAGTTGTTTCTAACCAATATTCAAGCTATGATTAGGTCAATATCTACAATTATTTCATATAATGTTATAACTTATATCAGTCTTATTAAATAAATACAAAATTATGAATAAAGATTGGTTTTGGGTACAACAGGACATGTTTTTGGTCATATTTAGGCAAAACCTAGTGAAAATAATTCATAGCACACGGGCGATTGGAGAGAATTTCCTTTATATTTTCCAGAAGTCTAGTTGTTTGTAACCAATATTCAAGCTATGAATAAGTCAATATCGACTCGTAATATAGAAAAATAAATCTACTAAAATATCTTTCAAAAAAGGGTCATTATAAGTTTGGTCCACAAGACAGAATTTGCGCAGCATTACGAAAATCATGAATCTGAGACTATTTTTTGACCGTCATTCCTAGAATATCGAATTGATCTTAAAATTATTTCATATCATGTTATAACTTTGATCAGTCTCATTCTGCATAAAGAATGGTTTGGGGTACAACAGGACAGGTCATATTTAGACAAAATCTGGTGAAAATAATTCATAGCCAAGGGGCGATTGGAGAGAATTTCCTTAATATTTTATTCAAGCTATGAATAAGTCAGAATCTAAGACCCTTCTTTGACCGTCATTCCTAGAATATCAAATTGATTATAAAATTACTTCATATAATGTTATAACTTTGATCAGTCTTATTAAATAAATACAAAATTTGGCATAAAGATTTGTTTTGGGTACAACAGGACATGTTATTCGTCATATTTGGGCAAAATCTGGTGAAAATAATTCATAGCGCAGGGGTGATTGCAGAGGGTTTCTTTATATTTTCTAGAATCTAGTTGTTTCTAACCAATATTCAAGCTATGATTAGGTCAATATCTACAATTATTTCATATAATGTTATAACTTATATCAGTCTTATTAAATAAATACAAAATTATGAATAAAGATTGGTTTTGGGTACAACAGGACATGTTTTTGGTCATATTTAGGCAAAACCTAGTGAAAATAATTCATAGCACACTGGCGATTGGAGAGAATTTCCTTTATATTTTCCAGAAGTCTAGTTGTTTGTAACCAATATTCAAGCTATGAATAAGTCAATATCGACCCGTATTGTAGAAAAATAAATCTATTAAAAAATCTCTCAAAAATAGGGTCATTATAAGTTTGGTCCACAAGACAGAATTTGCGCAGCATTACGAAAATCATGAATCTGAGACTATTTTTTGACCGTCATTCCTAGAATATCAAATTGATCTTAAAATTATTTGATATAATGTTGATCAGTTTTATTAAATAAATACAAACTTCGGCATAAAGATTGGTTTCGGGTACAACTAGAAATTTTATTTGTCATATTTGGGAAAAATCTGGTGAAAATAACTCATAGCGCAAGGAGCGATTGCAGAGGATTTCCTTTATATTTTCTGGGAATCTAGTTGTTTCTAACCAATATTCAAGCTATGATTAAGTCAATATCTACAATTATTTTGTATAATGTTATAACTTTCATCAGTATTATTAATCAAATGCAAAATTATGCATAAAGATTGGTTTTGGGTACAACAGGACATGGAACAAACCCAAAATGTATGAATCTCTTATCACAGTCCAAATACTATCATTGTAGCTGGGTCTAGTTCAGTGGTCAAACGGCATCTTAACCGCCCCCCCCCCTCTTCCCTACACACACACACACTTAAGGCACGTGAAGAATTTGAATCTTTGCCTAAAAACTATTGCAGATGGGTGAATCCTTGTCGAAATTCTTCAATCAAACGACGGAAATGCATTAAATCCAAATCATTAAGGTTGATTCAGCGTCAACTGAAAATGATAATTTCTTACTATTTTCCGTTTGCTTATTGACATAATGAAGACGTGTCATCTTCACCGCTATCCCTAATTGTACCTTGCGTAGATAGCTTTCCACGGAAGCTTCTCTGGACCACGTACCCGTACAGTATCCCTATATAATAAATAATATTCACGAACCATCACGAATAAGTCAATTATATCTACCAATATCTTAGAAAACTAAATGTATAGAACAAACTCTTTGGGAAGGGGTCAAGTTATATCCATTCTGAAACAAGACAGAATTTGTGCAAAATTATGAAAAACATGAATCTGGGACTCTTTTTTAACCGTCATTTCTAGAATCTGTAATTTGGGGTCTTTTTTTTTTTTTTTTTTTTTTTACGGTGAAGATTCACCGTAGAGAAAAGCATGTTCGTTTTTTTGTTACATAAATATTTTTATAATGCATGTATATATACTTCAAAGAGCCACCTTTTGTTCTATTGTACCACAATATCATTATTCTCATTTATCTTCTGGTATGATATATTGTTTCTTGTTTGCATTGACGGTAGAAATTTATGACAAAAACAAAGTGTGACCAGATAAAAATAACTATGATGCATGTCTGTTTTAAATCATCATTTTTAGAATATCTAAATGATCTTAAAATTATTTCACATAATATTATAATTTTGATATAAGTCACAACAGGACATGGTTTAGGTCATGTAGAAAATGAAAAGTAAATCATGGTGCAATTCTCTCAAGAAGGGGTTAGTATAAGTTACATCCGTTTTGAAACTAAGTGATCTTCAAATTATTGTATATAATGTTATAACTATGGTCAGTCTTATCAAATAAATACAAAATTCTGTATAGAAATTGGTTTTGGGTACAACAGGACATGTTTTTGGTCATATTTCAGCAAAATCTGCTAAAAGTAAATCAAATTGATAGCTGAGAATTTCTTTTAAATTTTCTAGAAATATTCAAGCTAAGAATTTGTCAATACCTACCAATATCTAAAAAAAAATCTATGAAAAACAATTTTTGGGAAGGGTTTATTATAAGTTTGATCCATTCTAAAACAAGACAGAATTTGCGCAAAATTATGAAAATCATGAATCTGGACTCTTTTTTTTTTTTTTTTTTTTTTTTTTTGACCGTCATTTCTATTATCATTTCATAAAATGTTTTAACTTTGGCCAGTCTTATCAAATAAATATAAAATTCTGCATAAAACTTTGCTTTGGTTTGAGGAAGAAAAAGTCGTGTTCTGGTCATACTCCTTCAAAATCTGCTGAAAATGACGCAGGGTCAATAGAAGAGAATTTCTTTTCTATTTTCTAAGACAACTCGTTGTTTCTAACCAATATTCAAGCTATGAATAAATCAATACCTTCCAAAACCTCAGAACAACTAATCTACGATACAAATTCTGTGAAAAGGTTTTATTATAAGTTACATCCACATGAAACAATCAAAACAGAAGAATTTGTTCAAAATTATGAAAACCTTTGAATCTGGGACTCGTTTTTGACCTGTTAACCGTCATTTCCGGATTATCTAAGTAATCTTAAAATTATTTCATATGTTGTTTGAATTTCATCTAGTCTTGTGAAATAAATACAAAATTCTGTATAAGAATTGGTTTTGGGTATATAATTGAACATGTTTTTGGTCATATTTAGGCAAAATCTACTGAAAATTGATTATTGCGCAGGGGCAATGGTAGATAATTTCTCGCATATTTTCTAGGAACTAGTTGTTAGTAACCAATAGTCAAGCTATGAATATGTCAAAACCTACCAATATCTTAAAAAATAAATCTAAGAAAAAGCTCTTTAGAAAGGGTCAATAAGTACATCCATTCTGAAACAAGACCAAAATGTACACAAAATTGTAAAAATCATTAATCCAGAGGATATGAATGCTTATTATTTACAACGCCTGACTTGTAGTCATCCAAATTGATTGAATGGTAATCTACAGTGCTTGACTTGTTGCCATCCAAAGTAAATGAATGTTGATCATCTATATCACTGATTTGCGGAGGAATGGTAATTATTTACAGTGCTTACTTTGTAGCCATTCAAAATGGATGAATGGTAATCATCTGCAGTGCTTGACTTGTTGCCATTCAAAGTGAACGAATAGTGATTATTTATAGTCATCATCTACAGTGCTTGACTTGTTACCATCTAAAGTAGATAAATAATAATCATTTACAGTGCTTGGCTGTAAAAACTTTTTAAACTTTTAAAGTTACTTAATATTTATGTAATGTAGATCGCATCATTCGCCTTTTACAATTTGATTCAAATTTGAAAGATGTTCTATTAAAAGAACCCATTATGGGAGTATGGTGTATTAGAGAAACCTACACAGGACCCCATAGTGCATTGAATACAAGTTTAAGACACACAAAGGAAATGATAATATTGGAGAAATAAAAAAAGGTTTGCATATTAGAAGGCAATGAATTCTATGGAAATTTGCTTTCAGCATTATGTCATTTACCTTAAACTTAAGTTTAATCTGGATCACATAATCTTGTTAATATGGCAAATTAATTCATATCTAAAAAAATTGGGTAATTGTTTATATTTCAATTCATAATATTAAGTGAAAGACCCCATAGAGTATTATGGAAATTTGCACAGGGTCCCATAGTTCCCTGAATACAAGTTTAACTTACACAATGGTCTATAAGTCAAAAATAATATAAAATTCTCATCAAAAAGAGATAACGCCATGAAAAATTTGTTTTCATCAGGTACCATAGCCTTGGGATTTAAGCTTTAAACTTAATGATATAAGCTTGTTATTGCAATTTGATTTATAGTTAAAACTTGCAATTTCTGATGTTCATTGAAAGACCCCAACAGTGTATTACAGAAACTAACACAGGACCTAATAGTGGTGTAAATACAAGTTTGAGATACACGAGATACACGAATAAAATTATACTATTGGTGAAATATGAAAAAAGAAGATATGCACATTAATAGACAATGATTTCTTTTAAATTTGCTTTCAGCATTGTATCATTAACTCTTAAATTAAGATATATCTGCATCATTTAATCTTGTTAGTATAGCAATTTAATTTATATTTGAAAGTTTTTTGTAAATGTTTATATTGTAATTCGTAAGATTTTGTAAGACCTTATAGTGTGTTAGAGAAATTTGCACAGGGCCCCATGGTGTCCTGAATACAATTTTAGGTAACACAAAGGAAATGCTACTATAATTCAAAAAGTATATATAATTATTATCAAAAGGAGACAATTTCATGGAAAATGTGTCTTCATCAAGTACCATAGCCTTGGGATTTAAGCTTTAAACTGAATGATATAATCTTGTTATTGCATGTTGATTCATATTTAAAACTTGCAATTTCTGATGTTCATTGAAAGACCCTAAAGTGTATTACATAAACTAACACAGGATCCCATAGTGGTGTGAATACAAGTTTAAGATACACAAATAAAAGTATACTATTGGTGAAATACAAAAGGATATGCACATTAAAAGGCAATGAATTCTTTGGAAATTTGCTTTAAGCGGCATTGGTATCATTAACTTTACAATTTTAAGCTTTATCTGCATCATTTAATCTTGTTAGTATAGCAATTTAATTCATACTTCAAAGTTGTGTGTAAATGTTTATCTTGCAACCTGAATAATATAATCGTATTATTGCAGTTTGATTCATATTTAAAACTTGCAATTTCTGATGTTCATTGAAAGACGCCACAGTGTATTACAGAAACTAACACAGGATCCCATAGTGGTGTGAATACAAGTTTGAGATACACAAATAAAACTATACTAGTGGTGAAATAAAAAAAATATATGCACCATAAAAGGCAATGAATTCTTTGGAAAATTCCTTTCAGCATTATATCGTTTACATTAAAATTTAGCTTAATCTGGATCACATAATCTTGTCAATATGGCAATTTAATTCATATTTAAATGTTTTGTGTAATTGTTTACATTGTAATTCATAACTTTGACTGAAAGGTCCCATAGTGTATTAGAGAAACTTGTACATGGCCTCATACTGCCGTGAATACAAGTTTAAGACACACAAAGGAAATGATAATATTCGAGAATTAAAAAAGGGTATGCACATTAAAAGACAATGATTTCTTTTAAAATTTGCTTTCAGCATTATATCGTTAACTTTAAAATTATGCTATATCTGCATCATTTAATCTTGTTAGTATTGCAATTTAACTTATATTTGAAGATTTTGTGTAAATGTTTATCTTGCAAGTGTATTAAAGAAATTTGCACAGGGCCCCATAGTGCCCTGAATACAAGTTTAAGTTACACAAAGAAAATGCTACTATATTTCAAAAAGTATATACAATTATCATCAAAAGGAGATAATTCCATCGAAGATTTGTCATCACCTTTGGATTTAAGATTCTGCCTGAATGATATAATCTTGTTATTGCACTTTGATTCATATTTAAAACTTGCAATTTCTGATGTTCATTGAAAGATCCCAAAGTGTATTACAGAAACTAACACAGGATCCCATAGTGGTGTGAATACAAGTTTGAGATACACAAATAAAATTATACTATTGGTGAAATACAAAAGGATATGCACCATACAAGGCAATGAATTCTCTGGAAAATTGCTTTCAGCATTATATCGTTTACATTAAGATTAAGCTTAATCTGGATCACATAATCTTGTCAATATGGCAATTTAATTCATATTTAAAATTTGTGTAATTATTTACATTGCAATTCATAATTTTGACTGAAAGGTCCCATTGTGTGTTAAATAATTTGCACATGGTCCCATAGTGCCCTTAATACAAGTTTAAGTTACACAAATGAAATGCTACTATAATTCAAAACGTATATACAATTCTCATCAACAGGAGATAATTCCTTCGAAGGTTTGTATTCATCAAAAGTCATAACCTTTGGATTTAGGCTTTAACCTGAATGATATAATCTTGTTATTGCACTTTGATTCATATTTAAAACTTGCAATTTCTGATGTTTATTAAAAGACCCCACAGTGTATTACAGAAACTAACACAGGATCCCATAGTGGTGTGAATACAAGTTTGAGATACACAAATAAAACTATACTATTAGTGAAATAAAAATGGATAACACCATAAAAGGCAATGAATTCTTTGGAAAATTGCTTTCAGCATTATATCGTTTACATTAAAATTAAGCTTAATCTGGATCACATAATCTTGTCAATATGGCAATTTAATTCATATTTAAAAGTTTGTATAATTGTTTACATTGCAATTCATAATTTTGACTGAAAGGTCCCATAGTGTATTAGAGAAACTTGTACAGGGCCCCATACTGCCGTGAATACAAGTTTATGACACACAAAGGAAATGATAATATTGGAGAATTAAAAAAAGGTATGCACATTAAAAGATAATGATTTCTTTTGAAATCTGCTTTCAGCATGGTATCATTAACTTTAAAATTAAGCTATATCTGCATCATATAATCTTGTTAGTATAGCAATTTGATTTATATTTCAAAGTTGTGTGTAATTGTTTATATTGCAATTCATAAGATTGACTGAAAGACTCCATAGTGTATGAGAGAAACTTGCACAGGGTCCCATACTGCCGTGAATACAAGTTTAAGACATACAAAGGAAATGATACTATAAGTATAGGAAATATATAAAATTATAATCAAAAGGTGATACTGTAAATCTATCAAAGATTTGTCTTCATTAAATGCCATAACCCGGCTTAGGATTTAAGCTTAAACTGAATTATGTAATTTTGTTATTAGAATTACATTCATGTTTATCAATTATTGCAATCATTTTTATTGCAATTTCTAACGTTTATTAAAAACCTTATAGTGTATTAGAGAAACTTATGCAGGACCCCATAGAGCTCTGAATACAAGTTTAACATACACAAAGAAAATGATTCTATTGGTCAAGAAAATACAATATTTTAATCAACAGGTGATATTTCATTGACAATTTGTCTTTCTCAAATACCACAAAGTTTAAAATGAAGCTTACCCTGAATCATATAATATTGTTATTTTCATTTAATTTATATTCAAAGGTTATTGTAATTCTTTTTATATACAATTTTTAATGTTCATTAAAAGACCCAATAGTGTATTAGAGAAACTTCCACAGAGCCATATATTGCCTAAATACAAATTAAATATACACAAATGAAATGATTATATTGGTAAAATCAAAAGGATATGAACATTAAAAGACAATGATTTCTTCTGAAATTTGCTTTCAGCATTATATTACCTTTATTGAGCTTTATCTGGATCAAATAATCTTGTCAATATTGCAATTTAATTCATATTTCAAAGTTTTGTGTAATTGCGATTTATACTGCAATTCAAAATATTGACTGAAAGACCCCATAGTGTATTAGGGAAAGAAAGACCCCATAGTGTATTAGGGAAAGAAAGACCCCATAGTGTATTAGGGAAAGAAAGACCCCATAGTGTATTAGGGAAAGAAAGACCCCATAGTGTATTAGGGAAAGAAAGACCCCATAGTGTATTAGGGAAAGAAAGACCCATAGTGTATTAGGGAAAGAAAGACCCCATAGTGTATTAGGGAAAGAAAGACCCCATAGTGTAATAGGGAAAGAAAGACCCCATAGTGTAATAGGGAAAGAAAGACCCCATAGTGTATTAGGGAAAGAAAACCCCATAGTGTATTAGGGAAAGAAAGACCCCATAGTGTATTAGGGAAAGAAAGACCCCATAGTGTATTAGGGAAAGAAAGACCCCATAGTGTATTAGGGAAAGAAAGACCCCATAGTGTATTAGGGAAAGAAAGACCCCATAGTGTATTAGGGAAAGAAAGACCCCATAGTGTATTAGGGAAACTTAGACAGGGACCCATAGTGCCCTGAATACAACTCTAAGATACACAAAGAAAATGCTACTAAAAGTTAAGAAATATATGAAATTCTCATCAAAAGGAGATAATTCTATCGAAAATTTGTCTTCATCAAGTAGCATAGCCTCGGGATTTGGGTTTTAAACTGAATGATACAATCTTGTGAATGCAATTTGAGTCATGTTGATAAGATTAATGAAGTTTTTTTTATTTTATTGGAATTTGTAATGTTCATTGACGACCCCACAGTGCATCAGAGAAACTTACACAGGACCCTAGAGTGCTATGAATGCAAGTTTAACATACACAAAGGGAATAATACTATTGGTAAAGAAAGTATAATATTCTAATCAAAAAGGTAATATTAGCATTGACAATTTGACTTTATCAAAAATAAGCTTACCTTAAATCGTATAATTTTGTTGTCATTTGATTCATCTTTAAAAGATTATTGTATTTCATTTGATTGTAATTTGTAAAGTTCAAGGAAATGTATAGTACCGTAATACATTCAGAAGTGAACGCGGCCGTGCTGATAACGTCAGTTTCGGTTTTCAATTTCCTTCATTTTCCTTATTGAATTCAAGAAATCTGTGATGTTATCGATCACACACCTGCCGGACCAAGCATAGGTGTTTACATGTGTTATCGAAAACATCACAGATTTTTTGCAATTGATATGAAAATTAAAAAACGGAAGTGACGTTATCAGCACGGCAGCGTTCACTTCTGAATGTATTTATGGGACTATACCTTTCCTTTCATTAAAAACATCAGTGTATTAAATACTGAAAGCTATTTACATGTCTCTCTATGTCCGATATAGATCAAAATTAGAAAACAATTGATAACAAGAGAATAATTTCAGCTGACATAAAGTGTAGAAAAATAGTACTATAACTTGACAATATACCAACTTTAAACATTCTAAAATTAACTTTCTATTAAACAGAAATTTCTGAAAATAGAAACTTTCAAGTGGAAAACAACAATACTAGCACAATGTCTTGGTGCATTCCATCAGTGTAAAAGAACAAAAACAAAGACACTAAATAAGATCAATCATATATGCCAGTGTAAATTTGTGTACTGAGAAATGGTATTTAAATCATGACAGTGTAGCATGTAACTATAACTCTATTCCATACAGTTAAAATAACAAATAAAAACTGAGGACCCTGTAATGCATTACTTCAACTTGTATAGTCATACACAAAATGAGGACCCCATAGTGCAATCTCACAAGACCCTGTAGTGTGCTCTCCAGACTTGTATGTGGACCCCATAGTGCAGGACCCCATAGTGCTAGATCCGTGTGTGTGTGTGTATAATTATGTGTATATGTATATATGTAAATAAATATATATATATATATATATATATATATATATATATATATATATATATATATATATATATATATATATATATATATATATATATATATATATATATATATATATATATATATATATATATATATATATATATATATAATATATATATATTTATATATATAGTAAGTCTGTGTAAGCCTACTACAGTTCTGTTTGCGTAAATATTAGTACACAGAGCGAAGTGTCATACATAAGGGTTTGTTTACGCCAGACCAAAATAATGTTGTGCATGCTCTTCATACAGGCGATATGCGATAGAAACTACTATTGCCCGTCCAATGGAGGGCGGGGCGACGTAATGGTATGTGGACCACGCCTGGCCGCATGGAGCATGATTGTAGGCGATTGGTGTGTTGCTTGAAGTTGTAAGGGCTGAGAAATTGGGAGATAGATATGGGTGTGGTGTTTTTGTTTTTCTTTTTAATACTAGAGGGTGGGGCGGGAAATGTCAAGTATGGGCAGAAAGAGGTTTGATCGCGCCATGTCCAGGAATCACAGGATGCGGGAATGGTTAGTTCAATTTTCTGTCGAAAAAAATTGCGTGGGCTTAACGCATGAGAGACAACGGCGAAATGTAGCCACGCACTCCACTTGTATGAATTGGTCGGATGACTGTTAGCGTGAACATTAATTAATAATGGTCGGGGCGTGACATGTGAAGAAACATGTTGATCCCACAATATTCATAGGCCTATTTATCCCACTATGGGTCTTTGCCAGCTCAAGGCAGCAGGCATCTCAAATTAAATGCTGATTATAAGCTAAATCCATCCGAGCGCATTGCTTATCTCCGATTTCCATGGCGCAAGTGGATAAGAGTACATTACTCCCCCTAGACGGGACGCCAGATTTATCAGCTGAGTACTCATTTTACAGCTGAGTGAACTGAAGCAAGTAGAGTAAAATGCAGCGCTCACAACGGGAATCGAACTCGGTACCTCTCGAATACGAGCATGACTCCTTAACCACAGCACTTACTGAATATATGAAGAAATAATAGATTGATTGATATTTTTGACCTTTTGTTGCCGGTCTTTATGTGTTGCCGTCACGTGACAATTGTGCATCTTTTATTATTTTTGAATTCTGTAAATTATTAAAATAAGAAAACGTTTTCGGCGGTCAACTGTATTCACGTAAAAATTGGGCATGTTTTAAGGTTTTTAAAACATTCTTGATTATTTAAGTTAAGTGAAATTGATATAAACATCTCAGTTTTGAAGGATAGTTGGCTACAAATCAGTCTAAATAGATACCAGAAGAAAATTTAAAAAAGTGAATGAAATAATTTTTCATTCCGGCGCAAAAATTGTTCAAAGTTTTGAAATTGGTTGTTCAAGACAAAGATTATAATTTCTGCATATTTTTTAATTTTGGAAATCTTAAAGGCAAGATATCATGTTCACATGGGCAGTAATATACAACAAAAGTCAGCGTTTCTGATTGGTCTTACACAAATAACAACAACCAATCAATATCCGCTGCGGAAGTGACCATGCACACTGTACATACGCACACACACACACGCACACACACACACACACACACACATACACACAATTCGTACAGTACGTACTTAATTATAAACGATTCACATCCGTATGTAACATAAAGGTATGAATATCACAAGTTTACGAATATAACTGATACAGATTGTTTCTTTAAACTAAAGAAAACGTTTTTTTGTTTGTTTTTTTACGGCGGGAATTTATGTGTTGCCGTCACATGTCAATTGGGCATCTTTAAATTTGGTACAATGTTTAAAAATTTAAGAAAAAAGCAATCAATTTTTGGGCCAGGTCTTTATGTGTTGCCGTCGTCACGTGATCTTTGAAATATTTCGCAAAATGCTTGCATATTTGGAATTTTTCGAAAAAGTTTCGCACGATGATGGCAAGAATTTATATATATTAATAATATTAAAAATATATTGAAAAATGTCATCATATCAGACTGTGAAATTTGTTGGATGGAGAAAAAATGCCTATTTCCTCTTTAAAAAATTAATATTTCGCTTGTTCCGTACTAAGTACAGATCACGTGATATTTGCACAATGTTTTAAAGATTCATCTTATGAACATAAATATTTATGGATACAGCAGGTTAAAGGCTAACGCAGCTCCCCTCCCCTTCCTTCCGCACCACTCCTCGCATCCGTTTCAAAGTAAAATGATATAAGAAACAATGTGAATTTTAGCTAAACTGTGGCCCAAATTGTTAAGCTGAAGCTTTAAATTTGAAAGCCTAACGTCGATCTGTAAGCCTAACACTAAATTTGCAACCTTAACTCGTATGAGAGAGAGTTGAACACACAATTACAATGACGGGGTCGTCGCCTGCGTATTCGGTTATGATAGTACAAATGCTATCACGAAACGCTTAATACGACCCGGACGAGAACACAGGTACGACGTACGGACAGACATAACATCGACAACCAAGTCAATGTCCACGGCCTTTGATAACCAGTTGTGGTGCACTGGCGTGTCTACCCACCCCAGGATTGAACCCGGGGCCTCGTGGTCTGTAGACAGGTATAATAACCGCTACACCACAGTAGGTAGATCTTAACTCGCATTTGTAAGTCTAACATTAATAATATAAATATTAACACAATTTTTGAAGATCTTACCTTAAAACTTTTAATCCGTACACGGAAAATTGGGCCTAACACTGATTTTCAACCCTAACACTAATTTTTCAACGCAAATTTTTTAAGAAATAAATGAAATTTCAAACCTTTTTGTGCATTTGTAGCCCTAACACTGGTATCTTTTAACCCAAACGCAGATTTTTAAGGCATAACCGTTAAATTTCAAACCCTAACGTGCAGTTTTAAGCCTAACACTGATCATTTTAACCCTAACGCACAATTTTAAGACAACCGAGAAATTTCAAACCTAAAGTGCATTTTTACGCCTAACACTGATTTTTTTTAACCCTAACGCAGAATTTTAACACATAACCGTGAAATTTCAAACCCTTACATGCATTTTTAGGTCAAACACTGATTTCTTTTAACCCTAACGCAGATTTCTATGCTGAAAACTTAAGTTTTTAGCCTTGACGCGGATTTGTAATCATACAGTGTATATTAATGAAAGATATGACATATTAAGCGACATTCTTGTAAGCAAAGTCTGCCTGTGTGTACATGCGCGCGCGCCTGTGTGTGTGTGTGGAGGGGGTATGTATGTGTGCATGTATGTACGTCTGTGACAGCAAGCTCATAAGCGCGATATCTCAAGAGCAATACACCGGATTCGTGTTATATATCTGTATATGGTACGCAGATAGCCCATGGTCCGTAGCCCGATTGTTTTTGACAGAGATGTCGTGCATATTAATGAGTAGGCGGTGCTTAATGTACACATATTAAAATGCTCATATTATAAGAATAGCATGTCTGTTTTGTTTCATATGTTGTTTTCTTATGATGTTAGGAGGTGTGTACATGTTCACGGTGTTAAAACGTTGAATTACGTTAATATGCATAGTGGGCGGGGTTTAACATGATTTTGTGTGAAAAGAGGTTGTAAACACAGTATACCAAGAACGGCAATCTCGATTCATATTTCGTTTGGTACACAGATGGCCCGTGATCTGTAGATGTGCCATATTATTTTTTGTGGTGATGACATGCATATTAATGAGTAGGCGGGGCTTAATGTGGAAATCTTGACATGCTCATATTTTAACAATCACGTGTCTGATTTGTTACATATTTAGCATTATTATGTTGTTGCGTTCGTTCGCGGGGCTTAATAAGGTTTTGCTAAAAAGACTTTGTGAACACGATATCTCAAGAACGATTCATGTCATGTCAACTATTTCATTATATGTAATGAAATAACAGTTAATACAAAATCAATCAGCATGAAAAAAAAAACATTGGAATCACAGTATCTTTTGGTTCTGGTTGAAATATTAGGTTAGGATTGATAAAAGTTTGAGCAGCTTTTAATCTTATAGAAAATGATGGAAAAGTGTGCTCCTGCAATTTTATTGTGGGCTTTTCGTCAGATTTTACAGCACCACTTCAAACAAATAATGGGAATATATCACAAAATTTGCATAACATGTGTAAATTAATGCTTGAGATTTTAAAATGCTGTAAAAAGTGTTAAACCGATTTTATGAATTTATTGCTACTATGGTAGTGTTAAAAAGATTTTATAGAAATTTAGCTAACGGTGCCTCAATACCTTCATATACCTAGAACTTTTATTTGTGTATGGTATATGTTAAGCTTCTTAAATCAAAGATTGAAAAGTCAGTCAATCAACAACAGAAACAAGCATAATGCTGCAACATAATTTACATAAATATATTTACATAAATATATAAAAAGGAAAAGGGTAAAATTCACTTAGTATTTTTGTATCGCATCAAATCACTTACAACACTTGTTAACAGGCTAGGCTAATGAAAATAATTACGGGAGGTTTTTTCCAGACCTAACGACCGTCTGCCTCACGAAGTTATTCCAGACCGCCTCACGAACTCTTCATTTGTCTGGCCTCAAAAATCTTTCTTTCCCATTACTCTCTCATAAAGCTTTTTTGTTCAGAATTTTTAAGCTGCATTCATTCATGATGTCATAAAAGTTTCCGTTCTTGGGTGCGGTCATAATGTCTGGGCCTCGCGGATGTAGACATTAGTTTTGACGCAGATGTGTCTCAGAGCTAGTTATCACGATGGTAAAATTCAAATTTAGCGGAATTTCATGCTTTTTAATTATTTTTCGACCGTGACCCTCAGGACACAACAGGAAAAGTATTGTAATCTCCATGCTCAAAATCTGCCATCTTTTAATTAAGAATTACATTTTTAATCTTATTATATGAAAAGAATAAAGACTTTAAATTAAGTGCTATTTATCGAAGGTTGTATTTTAATGATTACGACGCTACAATCAATTTCAGCTATACTAATTCAGAAATTTATGGCGTTGTTTTATTCGCAAAAATTAATGTAAATTGGCAACGTTGGGAAATGCAGACGAAAAGTTCCGGTGCCAATTCGATATTTTATTAACCAGGTCTAAAACGTGGTATAAAGGATGATATCATTTAGACTTTTTTTTTACTGATTCAAAAACATAAATAGAAAATACTTATTGCACCAAAATATTTGTTGTGAAAGTAGTGAGATAAACACCTCACTCAGTAGACACTACTTTAAGTTTGCTATGGAAAACTTGCAGTGCTTGTGTAGCGGCCATGCAGTGCCTATAGCGTAACATTTGGCGGCCGGAAGTTTTTAAAAATTTTGTTCGATTTTGGCATCAGTTCGTGCAAATTTCTCGAAATTGACAGTACTTTCCTGAAAAGTAAAAAATTGTTCCTGGAATTTAAAGAAAATTTCACGGAAACTGAAGAAGATTTCACAAAATGAATGAAATTTCCCCAAAATGAAGAAGATATCCCAATTATTGACGAAGATTTCCTTAAAATGGATGGAAATTTCGCAGAACTCGAAGATTTTTATTTATTTATTTTAATTATTATTATTATTATTATTATTATTATTATTTTAATTATTATTATTATTATTATTATTATTATTATTATTATTATTATTATTATTATTATTATTATTATTATTATTATTATTATTATTATTATTATTATTATTATTATTATTATTATTATTATTATTATTATTATTATTATTATTATTATTATTATTATTATTATTATTATTATTATTATTATTATTAGCATCATCATCATCATCATCATCATCATCATCATCATCATCATCATCATCATCATCATTATTATTATTATTATTATTATTATTATTATTATTATTATTATTATTATTATTATTATTATTATTATTATTATTATTATTATTATTATTATTATTATTATTATTATTATTATTATTATTATTATTATTATTATTATTATTATTATTATTATTATTATTATTATTATTATCATTATTATTATTATTATTATTATTATTATTATTATTATTATTATTATTATTATTATTATTATTATTATTATTATTATTATTATTATTATTAATATTATTATTATTATTATTATTATTATTATTATTATTATTATTATTATTATTATTATTATTATTATTATTATTATTATTATTATTATTATTATTATTATTATTATTATTGAACAAGCCTAGCATGTTGGTCTAGCAGCACGCATCCATTTTTGGCTCAAGGTTTATCTCCTGTTTTCTCAATATACTGTGGATATTCACGGATATTTAGAATATACTGGAATTTTGCTATTCTTTTCTTGATATTTGATAACATTTATTATTATATCATGAATTCATTCCAGAAGGCCCAAAGGTTCTAAAGGAAAAGCGCGGGAAGCCTTACCGTTAGTCCATCAACGAGTCAGTTCTGATACAGAAACTGACACAGAAACTGACACGGTCAATGATGTATCCCGGGAATTCAAAACGTCTATTGAGTTAATAAGGATAAATATATCGCAAGAACTATCTAGACTTGAAGATGAATTTAATCAAGCAATTATTGATTTACGTAAAACAGTGAGTGAACTTGCCAATGAAAATATAACTATAAAAGAGAAATGTTTGTCGTTGGAAGAAAGGGTGACCAAACTAGAAGAGAAGAATGTTAACCATGAAGTAACATTCGCCTTGTTGGTGTAAAGACCCATGATAAAGAAAACTGTATGGAACTTGCCTTTAAATTACTTGAGGAGGCTGGAGGACACAGATGCAGAATTGAGCGTGCTCACAGGGAAATTTGTCAGAAGTAGGGATTGCCATATCCTTGTAAAGCTGTTGTATTATCAGGACAAGGTACACATATTCAAACATGCCCGAAAATCCTTGGCCAGCAAGCCGTACTACATAATCGACGATCTGACCCCAGCTGACCTGACGGAGAAGCGGGAATAGACTAAGCGAGTTCAGGATCTGTACCAAAATGGTACAAAGCTTCGTTTTTCGAGAGACGTATATTCATACCTACAATATTCATCTATGTACCTGTCACTGACTTTGAATTCTGTCTCATATTGTTAGCTTTGGAATCCTTCATCTTTTATTCAATCTGCCAAACCGTCATCATAGACCTATCTCTACTCCAAAGTGGTGACTATTTGCATGATTTCCTATATTTCACTTTGCTAGCAAGGAAAGACACGTCATCACTTACCTGATTATATCTCACACGAATCTGCCAATATATTCTTGTTCAATTGTTCTGCAAATGGCCGCCTGTTTGTTTACTTTGCATACATCTTATTCAATTTATGGATACACCAATCTGCCATTATACTCTTGTTCAAATCTTCTAGAAATGGCCAATTGTTTGTTTACTTTGCATATATCTTATTCAGATTAAAAGTTCAAGTGATATAAAATGATATGATATACTCATGCATACGCGGATATGTGTCGTATGTCGTTTTTATTCAAGTGTGTAATATTTGATAGCCATTCTGTTAGACCTTCATCATGGTTTGTGTTCTGTTTCCACTGCAGTTTCAAGTGGATTTTTTCATGAGGGTCTTTCTTCTGGGATGTTCTTCTTGCTTGAGTTTATAGTTTTTTTCAATTTACTTTATTCTTTACCATCTTCTGTTATACAAGAGATTATAGTTAACCTCAACCTATTACTTCTAGGTATATGCTTGTATAGCTATATAAAATTCGTATTCTTATTGTCATTGATTACTATGTTCACTATAATTATTATTTTCAGATCTATCATACATTTTTCAGGTGTTATACCCTAGATATACACCCTAACCTTTGATTAGGATTGAACTTAACTTCTGTTCATTCAATGTGAGAGGGTTAGAAAATAACAAAAAGCGTAGAAAATTGTTAGCATTTTTTCACAAAAGTAATTATGATTTTCTGTTTTTACAGAAAAAAATTCTACCCCTTCTAACTTAAATTTTTGGTCCAATGAGTGGGGTGGAAAGCTTTTTCTCGCCCATGATACAAACCTCAGTCGAGGTGTTGCTAATTTGGTGAAATAACCCCAATATTATTTCAACAATAGCAGACCATATATCTAGTAATGATAGCACTGGGATTTCATCATCTGGGGAGGCAATTTTAATTTTGTAATGAACTTAGATTTAGATAAAACCGGGTGGACTGCCTCGAACTAATTTCAATGTTCGTTCTTCAGTTATTCATATCAGTAGTGGTGTTGCTATTTTGGTCAAATAACCCCAATATTATTTCAACAATAGCAGACCATATATCTAGTAATGATAGCACTGGGATTTCATCATCTGAGGAGGCAATTTTAATTTTGTAATAAACTTAGACTTAGAAAAAACGGGTGGACTGCCTCAGAATAATTGCAATGTTTGTTCTTCAGTTATTCATATCAGTAGTTGCTATTTTGGTCAAATAAGCCCAATATTATTTCAACAATAGCAGACCATATATCTAGTAATGATAGTATCTGGAATGCCATCATCTGGGGAGGCGATTTTAATTTTGTAATAAACTTAGACTTAGAAAAAACGGGTGGACTGCCTCGAACTAATTTCAATGTTCGTTCTTCAGTTATTCATATCAGTAGTGGTGTTGCTATTTTGGTCAAATAACCCCAATATTATTTCAACAATAGCAGACCATATGTCTAGTAATGATAGCACTGGGATTTCATCATCTGGGGAGGCAATTTTAATTTTGTAATAAACTTAGACTTAGAAAAAACGGGTGGACTGCCTCAGAATAATTGCAATGTTTGTTCTTCAGTTATTCATATCAGTAGTTGCTATTTTGGTCAAATAAGCCCAATATTATTTCAACAATAGCAGACCATATATCTAGTAATGATAGTATCTGGAATGCCATCATCTGGGGAGGCGATTTTAATTTTGTAATAAACTTAGACTTAGAAAAAACGGGTGGACTGCCTCAGAATAATTGCAATGTTTGTTCTTCAGTTATTCATATCAGTAGTTGCTATTTTGGTCAAATAAGCCCAATATTATTTCAACAATAGCAGACCATATATCTAGTAATGATAGTATCTGGAATGTCATCATCTGGGAGGCAATTTTAATTTTGTAATAAACTTAGACTTAGAAAAAACGGGTGGACTGCCTCAGAATAATTGCAATGTTTGTTCTTCAGTTATTCATATCAGTAGTTGCTATTTTGGTCAAATAAGCCCAATATTATTTCAACAATAGCAGACCATATATCTAGTAATGATAGTATCTGGAATGTCATCATCTGGGGAGGCAATTTTAATTTTGTAATAAACTTAGACTTAGAAAAAACGGGTGGACTGCCTCAGAATAATTGCAATGTTTGTTCTTCAGTTATTCATATCAGTAGTTGCTATTTTGGTCAAATAAGCCCAATATTATTTCAACAATAGCAGACCATATTTCTAATAATGATAGTATCTGGAATGTCAGCATCTGGAAAGGTGATTTTAATTTTGTAATGAACTTAGACTTAGATAAAACGGGTGGACTGCCTCAGACTAATTTGATGTTCGTTATTCAATTATTCGTATCATGCATCTTATGACATTAATATATGACGTGAACGCAACCCAAAAGGTTATGCTTATTCCTGACATTCCAATATAGATCATTCTATTTATTGTAGGTTAAACTTGTTTAATCTTTCAAACCAATTACGGAACTCCGCTACTGATACCAAGATAAGCCCTATTTTTGGCTCTGACCATTCAAGCGTAATTATCTCTTGTCTCTAGGTTAAAAAAAAAGGGGGTTGGGGGATTTGGAAATTAAATTCGTCTCTGCATGAAGACAAATCTTATGTGCATCTTATCCAGAAAACTGTCTCTTTAAATCTTACCCCAATCCTACTGTGGGAAATCTGTAAATTGAACATAAGGACTAATTCCATATCTTATTCTAAGTGTTAGGCTAGACGTAGTAAATGTCATGAGCGTTATTTGTTAATCATGTCGCTTTCAGATGAAATTAAAAGACTTCTTAATGCAGTAATGGTGCCGGAAATCAATTGGAGCTTATTTAAGACTATAAACTTAAAAGTTTAATGATTAGATCTAGGGCAAGGTGGGTGGAAGAGGGGGAGAAAAACTACTTGTTAAGCCCGGAAAAAAAAGATTAAAGCTTTAAATGCTATTAAGGAAGTAATAACTAATGTTATTGACACTATTTCTGATCCTGAGAATAATTTAGCAGAACCTAAGTCATTTTATAAAAACCTTTACACAAAGGATACCAATATTTGTTTTGATATTTGGTACAATAACTTTAATCCTAATCATGTTAAGCTTTCAAATGATAACAAGTTAAGCTGTGAAGGTTTCCCTCCATTAGAGGAATGCACAATCTTTATTCTCTATGAACGTTAATAAGTCCCCTGGTTGTTATTTTGTTGTTGTTGTTATTCTATTGATATTATCATTATTATTATTATTGTTGTGGTTGTTGTTGGTTGCTGTTGTTGGTTGCTGTTGTTGGTTGCTGTTGTTGGTTGCTGTTGTTGGTTGCTGTTGTTGGTGTTATTATTATTATCATTATTATTATTATTATTATTATTATTATTATTATTATTATTATTATTATTATTATTATTATTATTATTATTATTATTATTATTATTATTATTATTATTATTATTATTATTATTATTATTATTATTATTATTATTATTATTATTATTATTATTATTATTATTATTATTATTATTATTATTATTATTATTATTATTATTATTATTATTATTATTATTATTATTATTATTATTATTATTATTATTATTATTATTATTATTATTATTATTATTATTATTATTATTATTATTATTATTATTATTATTATTATTATTATTATTATTATTATTATTATTATTATTATTATTATTATTATTATTATTATTATTATTATTATTATTATTATTATTATTATTATTAACTATTATTATTATTATTATTACTTTATTATTATTATTATTAATTTTATTATTATTATTATTAACTTTATTATTATTAACTTTATTATTACTATTATGATTATTACACAATATAAAATAATTGTATGGTTCTCTTTATATTTTCCGCTGTGTACCGTGTGTATCGTTGAAAGGTACACAGGGGGGCTAAGTAGGATCTTGAATGTATTGGAAATGAGTTAATGCTTATCACTTGATTTACAAAGGCGTATAGCACGCACTACCAGCCACCGGGACCAACTTATATGTTGGCGCCCCTGGGTTTTGGCGCCCTTTAATTGCTGCGCTTGGGTATATTTTTCTCCCTGTCCCCAATTACGACGGCTGTGAATTCCATTAATCAGGGGGCGGCGCCGAGTTATATTGGGGGTGGGAGCTAATGAGTTCGGAACGTGATGCGTATCGCTTGATTTCCAATGGCGTAGCGAGCACCACCGACGGCCGGAGACAAACTGTTATTTTGGCGCCCCTGGGTTTTGGCACCCGGGAATATCTGTACCCTGTCTGCAATTAAGACGCCAATTGATGCGACGACGACAACGACAGGACGATCCATGTCTCTCTCCTGCTTCGCAGACGAGACAACAAATTAGACAAAAGATATCCTCTACAAGTTGTAAAAGCAGCTACTTCTGCCATTCTAAAATAGCACCCCCAATTTTATTATCATTATTTTTGTGTGTAAAATTATAACGTCTCTTTTTCAAAATGACGAATAAGCGGCGCATATGGGGCATGGGGAATCCTCTCCCACACAAGTGTGTTTCCCCATCATGCCTTTTTAAACAAAATTAGTCCGCTTGGTGTTTTTGACAAATAACGCCCTCCCCCATAACTAACCCTATCTCCCCAATATCATGTTTACCAATGCATGTATGTAGCCCATAGGCGTGTCTAGCAAGGGTTGTGATACCAAGGAGCTTCTACACAGAAGCTCCTTGGTGATACAAAGTTGTAGACTTTGATCCAAACTTCAAGATTTTTGATCTTGAATTGACAACTTTTGAAACAGAATTCGAGGTTTGTGGTCCGAAATTGAAGAATGTTGAAATCAATTTGGAGATTTTTGGTTCACAATTGAAGATTTTTTATTTACAATTGGCGGAAGACTTTTGGTCCCATTTCAAGATCCGCCAATTAGTGCACGGGACGTGCTCTGTATACCAGTGACAGCTAGACTTCCATCCAAAGTCTTTCCTTCCAAAAGTATCGTGTGTATTGTGCAAAGTTATGGAATCATAGCTTCCATTAAGCTAAGCCATGCAGGCAAATGGATAGTAGACTTGCAGAAACTGTCCATACTAGTCAGCTAGTACGGATAAAATTGACGCAATCCGCAGAAAAACATGATTAGAGTTGTGACTAAAGTACATATCTTATAGAAGAAAAAAAAAAAAAAAAAATATCGTGATCAAAATCGAAGACTTTTGATCGAAAATTGTAAATTTCTGGTCCAAAATTTAAGATTTTTGGTCCAATATTGAAGGTGTTTGGTCAGAAATTATTGACATTTGGTGCAAACTAGAAAAGTTTCGGTCCAGAACTAACGATAATTCTGTCGTTTCGAATAAAAATGCCAACATCTCTGTTTTCCATGATTCATTTCATACTTCACCCAATTATATCTATGTTTTTGACAAAAAAAAAGTGGGTGATGGGGATACGGGGGTAAACTTCCAATAGCCTCCCTTAGACAAGTGTCACTGTGTAATCCACCCACTGCCTATACTCCCATGTTGAACTTGACGACACTGACGTGCTGGTTTTGTTATTTTGCAGATCACTTGAATTTAGACACTCATTGTTGGCAGTCACGAGGCCGATTATATCAAGTTACCAATCCCTAGCAGCCGGTCTTTTTGCGTGTGTGCACACAGTAAGTTCAACCATTCACGAGTAGAGCGCAATCTTTTCGTAGTCAGTCATCTGTGGAAAACACAATGTCACATAACACAGAAAACTTCAAAAAACACTTTCATTTGTAGTGTGCGGATTAGGTTAGATTTGCCGTTTGTCTACGTGTGCATAAGCTTGCTATGGCAACACCCAGGCAATGGTTTAGATTCTTCATCAAAGTAACTTGAATATACTGCAGCACGTTTTCTAGAAATATCACCAAGCTCCAGAAATTTGCGGACTTTTCAAGTACTACCAGTCATCATGGCCTACACAAAGCAGTATTTGTTCGTGGCTTTGGTAACTTTACTGTGGTTAGTGGCAGCGGTGGAGTCACTCAACCATGAAGAAACAATTGTTAGAAGAAAAAGACACGACGAGACTGGGGGTAAGCCCATACATCGATCTGTATTGAAAAGAATTTACCTCTAACATAATCCACTTTCATTTTGTATGCTTATTGGTATGATATGTGTAGTAATGTGCAGTGTTACATGATATGGGGCAAGTAAAAGGGCAAGTTATTTTGTAATTCAGATGTGTATGCTCTTGTCAATGGGAATCATAAACATCTTCTGTCCATATACATTTACATTGCACAGAAACAATATCTTTTAAATGGTATGGGAATTTACCTTGACTTGGAAGATAATTATGGCGAGGAAATGAATATAATAGAGAAATATCCCTTTCAGTGTTGAAGGAGGCGGGGTTGGCATCCTCCTATTTTACATACAAATATATAAGTTGGTAAACTGTGGCGGCGCCAGTCACCACAAACTGGGGAACAAAGCCCCCTTCCCCTCCCCGCCCTAAAAAAAGTAGGATCCACGTCGGGTTTTTAAAGCGCTGAAATACGTATGCTAGGTCACGTAACCATCAGTCGAAAAACGTCTAAAAGATCGTAGAGACAATTCAAGGATGTTACTCACCCCTCCCTCCCCTCCACATTTTCTCCCCGAATTTGGACGAACTGGAATTCGATCTTAGATAGTAGTTGGAGGGACGAGTCCTTCCCGTGGTGCTGCTATAGAACATGCTCAATTGGCATGATAGGCGCAAAATCTGGGGGTGGGGTAGATATCCTTCCATTTGATGACAAGAAGGTATGCACTTTCATGCTATAATATTTTTTTCTACTTTTTCTGAACCGTAAACACACTCAAATGCAGTTGCAATATACTGGAAATTGGAGCATTTCTTCGTTGACACGCAAAATGCTCTCCTTCCTTCACCAACCTCTTCAATCTCAACATTCGCATTCCCTTCGGAATGCAAATACACTCCCACCTCCCCAAAGCAAACATCAACATCTTCTCTATAGCCAGGCATACTTACCCCCACCCCCTACCCTACCTGGGTCATACCACCCCCAAGTCTTCCTAGGCCTCTCATCTTTTACGAAAGCTTATCACAACCCTTCCCTTTTTTGCTCCAAATACTGTCAATATAGAAGACACTTCTACAACTACTCCTTTCTTTTTACCAACGGATCCACACGAGAAGGTACCTCAGCAGCTGCTACTCCCTGCCCCGTTGTTATCCTTTCTTCGAGACTACCAGACGGAGCCTCTATCTATTCTTCCGAGGCAAAGGCTATCCTCCTAGCTTTAAACTTCGCAGAACTTTCCTTCCGCTCTCGCTTTGTTATCTCCTCTGACTCCAAATCAGTCCTCACAGGCATCCTCAACATGCGCTGGTTTCATCCCCTCATCTTACAAATCTTAAATAAAATGCACACTCTCTCCTCCTCTGGCAAGAAAGTCATCTTCTTATGGAGTCCCTGCCACTACGGTATCTCCGAAAACGAAAGGGCCGCCATGCCACCAATAAAGCTCTGTTGAACCAAATTTCCTCTATCGATATACCTCACTCGGACTTTCGCCAAAAAATGTCCAACTGCCTCAGGAGGACTTGGCGAGACTCCTGGAATCTCGAGACTTATAATAAACTTTCCACTACTAATCCCAAAGTAGGCATCAACTCTCCCCCACTAATCGCAATCGCAGAGAGGACGTGGTCATCACCCGCATACACGCCAGGCCCACTTATCTCACCCACTCCTACCTCCTTTCTGGCTCTCCCAAACCTATCTGCCCCACTTGCATCAATCATATTCTCAAGAACAATCCCCTCCAACATTGTCACCTTCCTCCGCAACAGCAAACTTTCCCACTTGATTTAATCTCCCCACACCTCAAACCTTTCCTATCTCACATCCTTCTCCCTCTCTCCCTCTTACCACCTTTTCTACTACAATTTATTTCCTCTCAAATGTTAACTTCTCTCCATGCTTTCCTCCTTTTCAATCATCTCTTTCCAGCTTTCCTAACCTTTGCACCTTAGATATTTAGCACCTCTTGGCACGTTTGACTGATTGTCGCGGTGTCGCTAACCCTTACTCTACCATGCGGCAATAGTATCGGAGTTTTGGGTGCCCCATCTTTGGCTCCGCCCCCGAGCGCATTTTCAGAAAGGTGTTGGTAGACATGGTAGAGTTAGGGTTAATCAACCCGCGATAATTTGCGCCAACTCGAAAATATATGCCGCATGATCCCGGTGGACGGCCCAGCGGGTCTCTGAAGCGGATTGGGCCCGACTCTGCTTGGAAGACAGAAGACCCTTCAATAATCAGCCCTTGGTTAACCCTTACTCTACCACGTGGCGATATTATTACCGTTTTGGGTGCCCCATCTTTGGCTCCGCCTCCCGAGCGTATTTTCAAAAAGGTGCTGGTAGAATAAGGGTTAAACCTCAACAAACCAAAACCAAACCAAGATAAGGAGAACTGTCTGCAGTCTTTGTTTATATTTACCTCTGGAAAACAAATTTGGGAGTACATTTTGTTAATGCTTCTGAAAACTAGAACATCAATTATATAATAGCTCAACATATATTTTGGGGTGGTTACAAGCCTGTTTTTATTGGTGGGTAGTTGATTCGAGTAAGGAAAGAATTACATGTTTGAGGTTTTTTTTTTTTTTTTTTTTTTTGGGGGGGAGGAATTCAAGGGAGCTATAATATCGTTGTGATCAGTGGCACCGTCACGGAAGAGGGGGTATGGGGACAAGGCAATGTTTGAAATGTCAAAAAAAATATATTTTGTCTAAAATTCTTATTTTTGACATTTTTAATGGGAGGTGGGGGGAGGGGGTGTTAGTCTGTATCATTGCAAAATTGTATGCTGCAATACGAGATTGTTCGTAATCATCCTAATTTAGTTTTTTTTAAAGCCGTGTATTGCACATATTCAGAGTATTTTGGGGGCATCTAAAACTAGGAAAATGCGAGGTTTCCCGGGGGCTTCTCCCCCAAGACTCCCACCGTTGATTTGTCCCTGAAACCTTAAGGCGAGCCCTTAACCACATGCCGAAAGGGTTTGTGCCTCCCAATATCAAACCCCTGGCGGCGCCACTGGTTGTGATGTTAGATAATCAATGATGTAGTAGCTCAATATATGTTTTGGGGTGAGTATACGACTGGTTCCGGCATTGCTGCAGAGGTCAAAATCCCCACAGGCCCCAGGCATGCCAGGACTCGAGTTGCCCTACTACTTGGAGCTTAAATATCGTTTCAAAATGTAAAATTTGTTTTTCAAGTAAGCCTAAGAAACTTAAGCCTCAACTCTAATATGATGTAAATTTTATTAGCAATGTTTGCTTTTGAGTCAAATTGAAATCATAAACAAACTAACAGCAAAATACTGCTGTATAAAATCAAGATGGATTTTGCATCCTTACAACATGACATGATTTTAACTATGATATATTTTACTTATACTGCTAACTGGCTAATATATTAGCCAGGAAATATATTACTCATTCTGAGGAAATAATTAATTATCCCAATGAATGAAGCACAATTAATCAATAATAACATCCACAAATACACTTCCAGTGGCTATCATTTAAACAAAATATAAGGATAATTTCAGGGTCAAGCAAATATATCTTATAAAAATAGTAAAGCTGAATTAATAATGTACCGCTTAAAGAAAGCGAGGAGATATAATTTAAATTATAGTGAAAAAATAAATAGAAATACAATTGTTAAGAATGTGATGCATAATACAACACATCAGTCATTTTCTACGCACACTCTTAAAAAAAAAGGGTTCTAGAGACTAGAGGGTTTAAGTTGGAACCTGTTTGTTCTAAGCATGCAGCTGTTAACTGAGAACTGATCTCAGTTAATAGCTCCATGTTCTAAGTAACTCTTAAAAATAATCCTCGAAGAACCCGAGAAGGTTCCAAATACGTGACAAACTAAAACTTTTTTCTTCTTTTTAAGAGTGCAGATATGACAGAGCTTTAAACTTGAATATCTCCCTAGCGGAATACAATTTTTGAACGCTTTCTTCACCATTTTGTTTCTTTTGAAGTCCTCTTTCACATAAGATGGACATGCTTGACCACTGAACTAATTCTTAAGAAGAAAAAAATTCGCAGCCCTCTGTCAAAGATGGACCACGTACTTGACCCCTGAACAAATACACATCAATAATAAACTCGCGATTTTATGCATCAAGTATACGCAAACAACAATGCTAGAATAGTCTATTCAGGGTAGGCCCTATTTAATAGTTTTTAACCCCAAGTTTATAGCCCAAACAAGCTATCAACAACTCCAATTTCGCTATACTGTGGGACAGATCCCAAACGGGATATTAAGCCCAATAAGCGCATGTGTCAAACTCTAGTTTAGGAATCGAACCATTGAAAGCAGAGTTTTCTTTCCATCGGAGGTATTCGGTGGTATTTCTCGAGCCAATGTTATTATATATGCTAAATTCACTCGGACTCGATATCCGAGTATTTGAAACATTTTTAGTGAATTTTCGAATGCAAAAGTCGTTAAAACTACGCAACAATATACACTGTTATTGCATCAACATATCGGTCTATTTAAGACAAACATAGCAACACAGCAAAATATCCAAAAGACGCTTAGGATATGATAAACGCTGCAAAAATCTGAACGTATCCGGGCGAGAACCTGGCTCTTTAGTTAGACATCGCATAAGCTTAAATCCCTTAAAGGGATGTTGAGCTAAAAACAAATAATTCGGTGTCCTTTGAAAAACTCACAGCTTTGCACAACTGCGTGACAATTCTTTGAAGCAATTTAAAGGATAACTTCAGTGGTCAAGCAAATCTATCTTATACATATGAACAAGGACTTCGAAAGAAACAAAATGGTGCAGAAAGCATTGCAAAATCTTATTCCATTAAGGAGATATTCAATTTTGAAAGTTTCGTATCATTTCTGTAGAAACGACTGAAAGCAGACCAGTTGTGATGTCACAGCCTCAGATTCCTCAAAGTCTTCATGTATTTAAAAAAAAGTTTATTTAATGTGTTCACTATTTAAATTATTTTTCCTGAAACTTTGTTCAGGTGGTATATTATAAATACCCTTCCTAAATTCAGTTTTACTAATTTTTTGACATATCCCATGGTTTTTAAGCCACAAAATCACAGGACAATTTTCGGCAAATTTTCTGCATTTTTTTTAAATTGTCTTCATTTTGCGTAAATTTCTTGCATTTTCGGGAAATTTGCTTCCACTTTTGTGAAATTACCTTCATTTTTGGAATATTTTCTTAAACATTTGGGAGGTTTTTTCAATTTTTGGCATAATTTTGCGATATATATATATTTTATATATATATATATATATATATATATATATATATAAATATATATATATATATATATATATATATATATATATATATATATATGTATCTATATATATATATATATATATATATATATATATATATATATATATATATATATATATATATATATATATATATATATATATATATATATATATATCTATATATATATATATATATATATATATATATATATATATATATATATATATATATATATATATATATATATATATATATATATATATATATATATATATATATATATATATATATATATATATATATATATATATATATATATATATATATATATATATATATATATATATATATATATATATATATATATATATATATATATATATATATATATATATATATATATATATATATATATATATATATATATATATATATATATATATATATATATATAGATAGATATATATACATATATATCTATCTATCTATATATATATATATATATATATATATATATATATATATATATATATATATATATATATATATATATATATATATATATATATATATATATATATATATATATATATATATATATATATATATATATATATTTATATATATATATATATATATATATTATAATTCAGAATAAAATATAGTTGTATTACTTCGATATAGATATGTTTGGCCGAGCAAGACATGGATGGCGGATCCGAGGGCTGCCCCCTCCTAATTTTTTGCTAAGCCAACAAATTATAATTAAAAATGAAGATTTTATAAACGAAATGCCAAACTTCACAAGGCATCCTGGATGTCGTCCCTGGTCTCCGTCTGCCCGTCAGCCCGTAAGGTCTCACAAGTGGCGATTTCGACATAATCTTGATCAACTTATTTATTTCAAAACTGTGCAGTTCCTGTTAGATGGCCTATTAATGGCAACATACATTTTTCTAAAAATAAGAATATTTTGCTACATGGCAGCCACCAATTATTTCCGACGATCCTTTGCTATCCTAATCTTAAAGCATTATGCAATGTTACATATTTCAAATTTGAAATACGTCTGGGAAAAATATCTTTGCTGTAGTTTATTGTCATGGCTACAACTTTTTCACTACCATTTGATATGGTCACCACTCCGTTTTCGAAATTTTAGAAAAAATAGACAATAGAGCTAGGCTTTTCGGCGCGAAACGGCCACTTTGAAATTTCAATGTTTTTCAACACAATGAATTTTAATATTTCAAGTACATAAATTAGAAAGTATGACATTTTATCGCAACATCTAAACAATATGGTTGCATGACTTCCTCTTAATAGGCATGCTTCCAACCTGTAAAAAGAAATCATTTCTGCTAGGTAGATGTCTCAGGAAATTACCAGCTTCTGTGAATTATAAGTTTCTGGAGGAATGTTCTAAATTAAAAGATTAATCCCTGAAAACTGGAAAAGGAAACAAAAAAGATCAAATAGACTATCTTTCAACAAAAAATAGCCATTGGCCTATTTATTTCATCAGGGCCGTACCGTAAAGAACAAAGGCGACACACTGGAGACCGTTCGGGTTAAACGTTTTCCTCAGGCTAGCTTTCTTTAAAGTGGCGTGTCCAGTGTCATAAATTACTTTTAATGTTTTAATATCAACATCCAAAAATTGAATTGTGGGTGGACCGCAGAACGTTATTTCTGAAAACCGGGTGGACTTGGAAACCCTCTCTTTTCCACGCGTGGCACCCCCCCTCCCTCCCTTCTCTAACCCACCCCACCCTCAACCCCCTCCTTTTCCTCTTCCAAACACATTTCGGCAAATTTATTATATGGCCTACATAGTTTTCTTTGATTTCATAAGATAAACTTATTAACAAAATCGCATTTCCTTATATTCAGCTGATGGACTTCTTACTTCTGACATTTGCAACTCGCAAATTTGTCTTCTTAATAAAATATTGCTCCACCTATTTTATACCTCCCGTTTACTTGTTAATTCTTTGTAATTTGTATCATATTTTGAATATGGACATTTTTTTGAGAAATTGTATTTTCATGATTACTTACAGCCCCTTTTGAAAATATATAGGGGCTCAGCCTCGACCACCCCCACACTTTGGCGTCCCTTGTACTTTTTCCACTTAAGTTACTATTACTTGGTTTTCTTTTTTTTCCTGTTTTCCATACAGACACATTCAATTTTACCGGACTTCATATATCTATTGGAGTCCTTAGCAGTTGTGCGGGAGCTATTGTTTTATATGGAGTATTCAAGTCGTACTTCGGTGAAGTTGATATGCCGGTGAGGCGAGGTGAGCAGGCAAATGCAGCGACCACCCCTGCAGAGACGGAGCTTGCTGGACATGACAATCCAGCGGACTGGCGTCGGTAAAACGGGATGAAGGACCAAAAGACGCTGCTGTGCAAACGGACCCCAATCTTGTTTTATAGAAAATTATGAACGAGAAACTAATCATGCAAGCACCTATGTAACTTGTGGCGTGTGAAGGGGCTGCAGTCTCCAACAAATAACCAGATGTCCACCCAAACAAAACATGATTGCGGAATAATTAGGACAATTATCAACTGTCAGACTGTGTTGGTTGACTTATAACATTATCTGGCAGTCCGGAAGCATGCCTATTAATAGGAATATGTATAAACACACGAGGATATTGAGGTCACGCAGCCACATTGTTCAGATGTTGCAATAAAATGGCAAAATTCTAATTGATGTACTTGAAATATTAAAATTATTGGTTTGAAAAACATTTGAATTTGAAAAAGGCGGTTTCGCACCTAAAAGCCTAGCTCTCTTGTCTATTATTCCTAATATGCCGAGCAATTCTGCGTTGCAACCCGTATACTGAAAAGAAAAAAAATGATTTACGCCTATAATATTGATTTTTTAGGTGGCAAGTATTGAATGTTTATCTACTGTACTTTTAACATTCTAGAAACATTCCGAAAACTGTATATATTTATTTCATTTGGTAACCAGGTAATGGAAAAGGTTTTTTCAGCTGTGTGGAACAGTGGAAGGTAACTATATAACAGATCAGATTAAGGTTGGCTTTTGTCATTTATAAATTGCCAAATGTTGTTTTTAAAGGCTGGTGGGTGGGTGGGAGACTATTGTGGTGAATTTTGTAATATGGAATAATATTTTTGCCAATTAAAGTCAGCTGTTTTTGTTCATAATGTTGTTGCAGAGGATTTTAAACAAGAATTTACTTAAAATAATGCAACACTAAATTAACAATTTTAAAAGTTGCTAAATAACCCCTTTTTATGGGTTATTTTAGTTTCCGCGATTCAAGTTTTTCAAAATTCCAATGTATTTCAGTCACTAAGTATCATAGTCTAAATTTGTTTTACATTTTGTGTAGGTCAGTCTGTGAAATTTTTATTCAAAATGGTGTTTTGCTTTTTAGGAATTTTAAGTGACGGCTGATCAAATTTTTGTGTGTGCAAAATTAAACAGGATGGTCCTTATGCGTTGTCTTTAGCTAAATGCTGATTTGTGATTTGTTGGCCAAGGTTGATTAAAACAGCCGAGTCCAAAGATTTGTTTAAAAAATTCGTAGCCGTGGAGTTCTAATTGTAATGACCATACGTCACGATTTCACAATCCTTGCATCAACCCGTCAAATATCACATGCACTTCATCCGAGTTTGATTGTGCTTTATTGTTATTTTACGGTATCCATTTATTTTATTTATACATTTATTGACATTCTTAAGTAGAAACGAATGTATATAACTAATTTTGCTTCGGTTTAGATTAACTAACAGACTAAGGTTAGTGCAACGTCCTGACAGACCTCTATTGGAGTATTTACAAAAATACGCTAACGGCCGTTTTATTAACCAGTTGTAGAGCACTGGTTGTAGACCTATGCCGGTGACCGTACCCGGGACCAAACCTCGGAATTAAGATTGGGAAGCCAAAGATTTACCACAGTAATTCCAAAGAGTTTCTTATGTAAATAGGTTGCATAGCAGGGTATACCTGGTATATAGCAGGGCCAGCTGAGGCACTATATCTGAACAAGCTTATCACAAAGCCAGTAAAAAAATATTTAATTGGTATAGGCTATGGATATATAGCGATAACACGTACTGTGTAACTGCATTTAGAAAATAAGACATTTTACAAATATAAAATGAAACACACTTCAAATTAACTTCACTTTTGATGCTATAGTAGCTTATGTTTTAAATCCGGGGTGTAGAAACAGTCACCTTTTACTGAGCTGTTCAGAAGGATAATATATATATATATATATATATATATATATATATATATATATATATATATATATATATATATATATATATATATATATATATATATATATATATATATATATATATATATATATATATATATATATATATATATATATATATATATGTATATATATATATATATATATATATATATATATATATATATATTTATATATATATATATATATGTATATATATAAATATATATATATATGTATATATATATATATATCTATATATATATATATATATATATATATATATATATATATATATATATATATATATATATATTTATATATATATCTATATATATATATATATATATATATATATATATATATATATATATATATATATATATATATATATATATATATATATATATATATATATATATATATATATATATATATATATATATATATATATATATATATATATATATATATAATATATATATATGTATATATATATATAAATAAATATATATATATATATATATATATATATATATATATATATATATATATATATATATATATATATATATATATATATATATATATATATATATATATACATATATATATATATATATATATATATATATATATAAATATATATATATATATATATATATTTATATATATATATATATATATATATTTATATATATATATATATATATATATATATATATATATATATATATATATATATATATATATATATATATATATATATATATATATATATATATATATATATATATATATATATATATATATATTTATATATATATATAAATTTATATATATATATATCTCTATATATATATATACATATATATATATATATATATATATATATATATATATATATATATATATATATATATATATATATATATATATATATATATATATATATATATATATATATATATATATATATATATATATATATATATATATATATATATATATATATATATATATTAATATATATATATTTTTTATTTGTATGAATTTATTATTCACGGGTTAATATATATATAGGTTTAAAGGTATATAGATATATATAATATATATATTGGTTGAAAGAGAATAATAGTTCACGCTTATGAACGCGCATCCCGGAACTGATTGTGGGGTTAAGCTTGGGTTATGTCTGTCTTTTTTATTGGTTATTGTGATGAATTTGGTTAATCACGGGTTAACAAACACACAGGTTTAAAGGTCCCAAAATGGGACACATTCAAGTTCCTTATTGGTTTATCAAGAGAATAAGCCAGTTCACGGTTACGAACGCGCATGCCCGGAACTGATTGTGGTGTTCGGTGAAGTGATACAAACAATCAGCGCGGTACGGTCTGATCATCTGTAAACCAGAGCTTTCTCTTTTTTGATTCTACCACATGATGGCTTTGTGATATGCCATGTGGGACATAGATATGGATACCATGCGGGACATAGAGATGGATATCATGTGGGACACAGGGAGGGATGTCGTGTAGTACATAGGGTGGGGTGGCATATGGAACATCTGAGTGGGATGCCATTTGGTATATTTTTGGATGAGATGCCATGTGGGACATAGAGATGGATGCCATGTGGAAAATTGGGAGGGTCGGACATGGAAAATGATGCCCTGTGGGACTGAGGAAGGGATTCTATGTGGGCATATGGAGGAATGACATGTGGCACATGGGTAGGGATGCCATGTGGGACATAAAGATGGATGTCATGTGGGACATAGGGATGGGTGCCGTGGGGTACATAGGGTGGGATGGCATATGGAACATCTGAGTAGGATGCCATTTGGTACATCTTTAGGGTGAGATGCCATGTGGGACATAGAGATGGATGTCATGTGGAGTATAGGAGGGTGGGACATGGTGAGGGATGTCATGTTGGACAAAGGAAGGATGCCATGTGGGCATGCATAGGAAGGAGTGACATGTGGTACATGTTTATGGATGTCACGTGGGGCATAGAGATAAATGTCATAGTAGAACAGGGGTGGGATGATATGTGACATATAGGGTGGGATGTCAGATGGGACATAGGATGGGGTAGATAGTGTGATGTTTTTAGAATTAGACTTGTGATAATGAGTGTCAATTTGAATCAGTATGGGAGCCATGACGGTATTTATCGTTCTAGATTAATCTAATATTGTAATATACTATTTCATTCCACCCTATGTTCCACATTATCCTTTCTTATGTCACACATAGTGTCCCTCCCTATGTCCCAAACACCGCTCCCCCCTGTGTCTTACATGGTCCTCCTAGATGCTCCATATGGCATCCATCCCACCAGGGAGTTGGAATATTCCAACCCCCTGGTCTCACATAGTATTTCACCCTTTGTTGCACATAGCGTCCCTCCCTTTGTCAGTATGTCACCACTCAATGTTCATATCTATGTCCCACATGACATCCCACCCAGTTGTCCCACATGGCATCCTACATGATGTCTCTAATCAAAGGAACATCCATTTCGAAAGTACAAATACATACATGTAAGTCACCGAATCCACTCAAATATTAAACGAAAAACATCGGGAAGCAACGGTGTTATTCAATGCGTGTCAGTGATGCTTATGGCAATACATTCTCAATTGACCTCTTGACCTGCATTGCGCAATGCATATTATCGTTACTGTGAACTGGCTTATTAGAATCTGAGCAGATCAGATTTTAGCTCAACATTCCTTTAAGAGATTTGAGCTTATGCGATGTCTACCTTAAGAGCCTGATTTCGCCTGGATACGTTCGGATTTTCGCAGCATTTATTATATCTTAAGCGCCTTTTGGATATTTGGCTATGTTTGCCTTAAATAGATCGATATCTTAATGTTTTAACAAATTTTGCATTCCAAAATTCGCTAAAAATGTTTCAAAAACTCGGATTTAGCATACATAATAAGATTGGCTCGGGAAATACCACCAAATACCGCCGTTGGAAAGAAAACTCTGCTTTCAACAGTTCAATGGATCCAGCCTTAAAGTTAAACTATAGTTTGACACATGGGCTAATCGGGCTTAGTATCCCGTTTGGGATCTGTCCCACAGGATAACCAAATTGGAGTATAACACTTGTAGTTGGTAGCTCGTGTGGGCTATAAGCTTGGGGTTAAAAACTATTAAATAGGGCCTACCCTAAATAGGCTACCCTATCATGCACAGCTGCAATTGAGGCTATAAAATCACCAAAGTGTAAACAACCAAAATCCACATTGAGTCCACTGCCACATTACATGCATGAGCTGGCCTGCACTGATATTATCCACAATAACTTGCCTATTTACGAGAAGTTATTTGTTAGCGTATACAGGTATAGTTAATGCATAAAATCGCGACTTTATTGTTGATGTGTATTTGTTCAGGGGTCAAGTAAGTCGTCCATCTTTGACAGAGGACTAGGAAAGAATTTTTTAAAGGATTAGTTCAGTGCCGTGGTTCAAACATGTTTATCTTATATAAAAGAAAACTTCAAAAGAAACAAAATGATGAAAAAAAGCGTTCAAAAATCTTATTCCACTAAGGAGATATTCAAGTTTAAAGCTCTGTCTAATTTGTGTAGAAATGACTGGTGTAGTAAGTCTAAGTTGGCGTATGTATCCTCATCAATTTCATGATTCAATTTCTTTAGATGGTATATTATTAAAACCCTTCCTATAGATTCAGTTCTTCTACTTTTTGACATAGCAGACCAAAATATGATAGAATAAACAAAGGATTTAATCAATCTAAAGCTATGACATCACAACTAGTCTGATTTCAGTCGTTTCTACACAAATGATACCAAACTTTAAACTTAGCTATCTCGGTAACGGAATAAGATTTTTGAATGCTTTTTCACTATTTTGTTTATTTTGAAGTCCTCTTTCATATAAGATATACTTGCTTGACCCTGATATTATCCTTTGAAATCCTTTTAGTTACATCTTGTTATAATGATTGCCACTGGAAGTGTATTTGTGGAATGCTCTTATTGATTAATTGTGCTTCATTAATTGTGATAATTAATTATTTGGTCAGAATGGCTAATATATTAGCCAGTTAGCAGTATGAGTATCATAGTTAAAATCATGTCTTGTTGTAAGGATGCAAAATCCATCTTGATTTTATACAAAAGTATTTTGCTGTTAGTTTGTTTATGATTTCAATGTCACTTAAAAGGCAAATATTGCTAATAAAATTTCCTTCATGTTGCAGTTGAGGCTTAAGTTTTTAGGCCTGCTTGAAAAACAGTTGTCACATTTTCAAACGCGACCTGATGTAAGTGTTCGAGCCGCACGTTAACGAAACCGATATGCATACATATAATATTTGTGGTGCGCAGTGAAACTGCTGCCAAGTATAATGGTAACAGATTGCAAGTGTACGCAACACATTTACATTGCATTGTGGTGCGCAAAGTGCTGCGTATATATATCCTTTTTTTACATTTTTTTTGTACGTTTATATTTTTTTGTACGTATACATTTTTTTGTACGTATACAATTTTTTGTACTTATAATTCTGTTTGTATATATAAAAGGCTGAGACTATTTGACATTTCTGTATAAAAACAATTTAATTTAAAAAAACATTGATTTAAAGTTTTATTGATTTAAAGATAAATATTTAAAAACAAATTTAAAGATAAACTGCTTTAGAAGCATTTTTATTAGATATAGTAATGTTTATATATAAGTAGTTATATTTGGACATATATTATCTGTTTGTATATTACTTGGATTTTGTTTTCTTTTATTTATTTCATATCTAATTTGTCGTTTTCTTATTACTATATACTTAAATGTTTCATTTGTTTCTTTTATTTGTTTCATTTTTAGTTAATATTTTTCTTATTATCTTTTGTATTTATTTATTTTTATTTATTGCATATTCAATTTATATTTTTCTTCTAGCATCCTTTTTTTTTTTTAATGGTTTCCTTTTCAATCATTTCATTTTTAGTTTATGTTTCTTATTAATATTTTTCTTATTTTTTTATATTGAATTCTTTTCAGTTATTCCATATTCAATTTATATTTTTCTTGTAACATACTTTTTTAAATTGGTTTCTTTTTGTTTATTTCATTCTTATATTTTTGTTTCTTACTTTTTTTTTTTTTTTTTAATTTTTGCCCAAACTAATGTGCATTTTTAAGCTAACGCTGATCATTTTCACCCAAACGCAGAATTTTAAGACATAAGCGAGAAATTACAAACCTAACGTGCATTTTTACGCCTAACACTGATTTTTTAACCCTAACGCACAATTTTAAGACATAACCGTGAAAATTCAAACCCTAACATACATTTTAAGGCCAAACACTGATTTCTTTTAACCCAACCTAACGCAGATTTTTAAGACCTAAACCGTGAAATTTTAGAACCCTAATGCAGATTTCTATGCCCAAAACTTAAGTTTTTTAGCCCTGACGCGGGATTGTAATCATACAGTATATATTAATAAAAGATACGACATATTAAGCGACATTCTTGTAAGCAAAGTCTGTCTGTGTGTATATGCGCGCGCGCGTGTGGGTGTGTGTGTATGTATGTGTGTGTGCATGTATGTACGTCTGTGACAGCAAGCTCATAAGCGCGATATCTCAAGAGCAATACACCGGATTCATGTTATATATGGTACACAGATAGTCCATGGTCCGTAGCCCGATTGTTTTTGACAGAGATGTCGTGCATATTAATGAGTAGGCGGGGCTTAATGTACAAATTTTGAAATGCTCATATTATAACAATAGCATGTCTGTTTTGTTTCATATGTTGTTTACTCATGATGTTAACAGGTGTGAACATGTTCACTGTATTGAAACGTTAAATAACTTTGATATGCATAGTGGGCGGGGCTTTATAGGATTTTGCTGAAAAGAGCTTGTAAGCACGATATCTCACAAAGGGTAAACTGGATTAATGTCATATTTGATACACAGATAACCCATGATCTGTAAATGTGCCCTATTATTTTTGGTGGTAATGTCATGCATATTAATGAGAAGGCGGGGTTTAATGTGAAATCTTGGAATGCTCATATTTGAACGATCACGTGTCTGATTTGTTACTTATTTAGTATAATTATGTTGTTGCGTTCATTGTAGTTCAATAATATGCGTAGTAGGCGGGGCTTAATATGGTTTTGTTAAAAACACCTTGTAAACACGATATCGCAAGAACGATTCATGTCATATCAATTATATTATGATATGTAATGACATAACAGTTAATACAAAACCAATCAGCATGAAAAAAGCTATCGTTTGGTTCTGGTTTATTTATCAGGTTATGGCTGATACAAGTTTGAGCAGCTTTTAAATCTTATAGAAAATGATGGAAAAGTGTACTCCTGCAATTTTATTGTAGACATGAATTCAACCGCCTTTTGTCAGATATTACTTGCACTACTTCAAAAAATTAATGGAAATTATTATATACTAGTCTTATATCACAAAATTTGCATAAAATGTGTAAATTGATGCTTGAGATTTTAAAATGCTGTAAAAAGTGTTAAACCGATTTTATGAATTTATTGCTACTATGGTGGTGTTTAAAAGATTTTATAGAAATTTAGCTGACGGTGCCTCAATACGTTCATATACCTAGAACATTTATTTGTATATGTTAAGCTTCTTAAATCAAAGATTGAAAAGTCAGTAAATCAACAACAGAAACAAGCTTTAGGCTGCAACATAATTTACATAAATATATTTACATAAATATATAAAAAGGTTAAGTGTGAAATTCACTTAGTTTTTTGTATCGAATCAAATCACTTACAACACTCGTTAACAGGTTAGGCTAATGGAAATAATAACGGGAGGCTTTTTCCAGACCTAAAACGACCGTCTGCTTCACGAACTGTTTACAGATCGCCTCACAACCTCTTTCATTTGTCTGGCCTCAAGATTCTTTCTCTCCCATTCTTCCCTCACAAAGCTTATTTGTTCATAATTTTTAGGCTGCATTCATTCATGATGTGATGAAAGTTTCCGTTCTTGGGTGCGGTCATAAGGTCAACACCTTGGGCCTCGCGGATTTAGACATCAGTTTTGACGTAGATGTGTCTCAGAGCTAGTTATCACGAGTGTAAAATTTAGATTTAGTGGAATTTTATGCTTTTCCATTATTTTTCGGTCGTGACCCTCAGGACACGACAGAAATAGTATTGTTATCTCCATGCTAAAAATCTGCCATCTTTTAATTGAGAATTATATTTCTAATTCTATTAAATAAAGAGAATATAGACTTCAAATTAAGTGTTATTTATCAAAGGTTGTATTTTAATGATTACGACGCTACAATCAATTTCAGCAATGCTAATTCAGAAATTTATGGCGTTGTTTTATTCGCAAAAATTAATGTAAATTGGCAAGGCGTTGAGAAATGCAGACGAACAGTTCCTGTGCCAATCTGATTTTTGATAGCCAGGTCTAAAACGTGATATAAAGAATGATATCATAGAAACTTTTTTTACTGTTTCAGAACATAAATAGAAAATTTTATTGCATGAAAATATTTTTGAAGAGTCACAAAAAAATACCATATTTAAAATTTGAAATGAACCAGGCTAGTTTCACCGGAAGTAGTGAGATAAACACCTCACTCAGTTGGCACTACGTGAAGTTTGCTATGGAAAACTTGCAGTGCTTGTGTAGCGGCCATGTAGTGGCTATAGCGTAACACTTGACGGCCAGAGTTTTGATATAAAAACAAATTCGATTTTGGAATCAGTTCGTGAAAAATTCAAAATTGAGAGTGCTTTCCTAAAAAGTGAAAAATGTTTCTGAAAATTGAAGAAAATTTCGCGGAAATTACAGAAGATTTGACTAAAATGAAGGAAATTTCGCCCAAATTGACGGAAATATCCGAAATATTGACAAAGATTTCCTTAAAATTGATGGAATTTTCGTAGGACTCGAAGATTTCTTATAAATTTATTTAACATTCTTCTTATTATCATTATCATCATCGTTGTCGTTGTCTTCATCATCATCATCATCACCATTATCATCATCACCGCCATCGTCATCATCATCATCATTGTTATAACAATAATTATACTGATACGAGTATTCGTGATGACGTCATAATAGCGTAATTTTGAAAAAGGAAAGCATTCACATCTGGCAACCTAGTTTTCTCCGCTTATAATTTTGTTTTGAAAAATCCTTGCCATGGGTGTCCATGCCCTCCCCAAATTTGTATTATTGGAGCAACTTTGAAATGGGGCCCATGGTAAACTTATGATATATACCCAGCCCCTTGCCATAAGTTGACGTGCCCTTCTCCACCTTCGTTGTAACGGTTAAAAATGTTATGTATAGGCTACCAAAATTTCAAACAAAGAGGCACTTTAATTTGTCAGGAAGAGGAAGGGGGATGGGGGGAGGGTGATGAGGGCCCTCGCCACTAAGTCGCTGAAGACTGGGCTGCTGAGTGTAAATTTGAGTAATGCACACTTGATTTTGAATCTTATCATATATAATACACTGATATACTGAGTTCAATTAAAAAAAATTTAACTCAGAAAAGAATAAAAAAACCTTCTAAACCATTCTAAGGACCCCTTAATTGCTTTTCACATTGTTTGGGACATTAAATATTCCGAATCCTCCCTTCCCCTTTTCCCTTCCCCTTTTCCCAAACCCTCTCTGACATCAAACCGCTTATCGCTTCTCTTGTTCGTGACCGCTGGCAAACCTTATGGAACTTCCAAATTGATAACAAACTCCATGTTATCCAGCCCACAATCGATCAAATCCACCATCAACAACCTTTCTCGTATCGACAACGTTCATATTACCCGTCTTAGAATTGGTCACACCCACCTCCTCCTCCCACCTCCTTATTGGTTCCCCCAACCCCTCTGTAACAATTGCCACTGCATCCTCACAATCCAACACGTTCTCCTTGCTTGCCCCTGTACAACCTTCCCAGAGCTTCTCTCGCTCCCCACAACTCAATTGCTGAGTTCTTCAAAAAAATCCTCCAGATAAAATAGTCTCCTTCCTTCAGCATGCATCCCTCTACAACCATATTTAACTCTCCTCTTCCACGCCCTCTCTACTTTGTTTTTAGTTTTACCCATCTGCCCATGCACCTCCTCTCTCGATCACAGCTTTCTGGCTTTTGTTCTTGAATTTCTCTCATTCTTCCCCTGGTCTCTTTCCTTACTACCTCTAAAATGATCTGACCTCTCAGGCACAATTTGACCTTCGTTGTCGTGGTGCCGTTAAGACCTCATTAAACAAACAAACATGATTAATACAATTGATTAATCGTGATGTAAATATTTCCAAATTTAAGACTTATGATTAATAAATTTCCCAATTTCTATAGATCTCGGTATGAAATTTCACAAATTCACAAATCTGCAATTTGTAGTGGCTGCAAACTTAGCAAAACAGGCAAAGAGAACTTTTATGACCGATAAATGTTTAATTTTTTTTAGGTGAAGCTATAGGGGATAGGAAGGGGGAGAGGAAGTGGGAGTGGAGGGGAAGGGGAGGACATTAAATTTTTTAACTCAAGTTATGTTGTTGTACCGTACATGCTTCCAAAATATGTCAGTCACGAATAAGCCCCTCAAATCTTGTTCCCCTCGATCTGGATTCAAACATCTTACGCCTCCCCTGACATGGAACTAAAATACTTTGTTCTTGGTTCAGATCCTCATTAGATATTTTAAATAATGAAAGTGCCCTCACTGGATTTTGCCCTAAGTTCCTTCTGACACCCATACCAAATCTCTACATTCGCTTAGAAATTTGTTGCAAATTTGATGGAAATGTCGTAGAAAAGATATTTTTTTGAAGCACAGGAATCGTGCGTACGCGTAGGCTAAAGCATTGTGTTCAGTTGTGTACAAATCGTTGCATGTTTTCACCGATAAGATGTAGCAAGCACTACTGGCGGCCGGGAACAAACTTATATGTTGTCGCCGCTGGGTTTTGGCGCCCTTTAATTGCTGCGCCTGAGAATATTTTCTCCCTCCTTGGGGGTGGGAGATAATGAGTTCGGAACGTGATGCGTATCGCTTGAATTCCAATGGCGTAGCGAGCACCACCGACGGCCGGGAACAAAGTGTTATTTTGGCGCCCCTGGGTTTTGGCACCCGGAAATATCTGCACCCTGCCCCCAATTAAGACTCCAATCATTGATGCCGTTTCTTTCATTTTATGGCGAGATGGTAGTACACACCATCAACCTCATAAGGTTCTTGGCAACATATCCAGTATTTAATATCTACACCAGTATAATTAAATCCAATCACAACTACTTGCGCAAAGTCTATCTTTCACCTTTCCAATATCCGCTTGACTGTAAGTTATCAAATATACTATTCTGGCGTTTCTGAGGTTTAGCTCCTGCCCCACATGATTAAAATAATCTGGATCGTCAGTGATACGAATCAATTTGGCCATGTTTGTAGTGTCCGACGTACACTTGTTTTAATACCGTTTTAATCGCATGACCCCACTCATGATCCCAAATTCCGATAATCTTACGCAACACTTTACAACATTTCATTCTAAAATTAAAAGCCTCCTCAATGTAAATACGATTGTAATTATTCTACATTCTTGTTCTGGCTTTCATTCATTAGAAGCTACATACCTCGATACATAATTTATAAGAAACAGAACTGTCTTTAAGTATGTGTCATTCCAAATCTTTATACGAAACCCGCATGATACCATAAATAACTAAATAAAAACACATATAACCATCAATTACACTTCTTTTAATATTCTACGTTTTTCTATCCGAAAATCAGACAATGAACGACAAAATACTTAGCACCCTTTTCCATCCCCCTGCGTCAATCTTGGCATGACTACCGCTTTAAAAATAAAGACGCTAAGAACTTTATTCGAAACTTTTTACTAACATTGAAGAGGGGTAGTAGGGGGAAGAAAAAGTGCCAAATAATTTTGTCGATGATTGTCTGAGGGTCCGGTAGTAAAAAAACATGGATTATTAGGAAGCGTAAGTGTTGTTTTTATTCATATTTTATTATGTACCAGTTAATTCTGATAGTATGCGGATTTCGGCATTTTAAATGAGACATATTTACATACAGTTGTGTTTCCTATAAATCATATGGTTGAGTATGTGTCATTTATAACAATTAAAGGAAGCGGGGATTGCATGAGATTTGGTTTAGAGGATGAAGGCATATTACACACGAGTTTAAAAGTAATTGGGAATAGCCAAATTACATTAATTACTTATTTATAATTGATTTTCTTTGTATCACATCACGTTAATTGTTATTATGAAGAATACATATTAGAATTTGTAAAATATATCAATGGTAATCAAACGGAGGTCTGAAAAATGTATGTAGTTTATGTTTGGATATATGATTAACATATTAGATCCCTTGAAAGGACAGTGAACATTCTTTAGATGACGCAATCAACGGTACACAGCTAAGATATAAAAGAATTGTATGGTTCTCTTTATATTTTCCGCTGTGCACCACAACTGGTTATCAAAGGCCGTGGACATTGACTTGGTTGTCGATGTTATGTCTGCCCGTACGTCGTACCTGTGTTCTCGTCCGGGTCGTATTAAGCGTTTCGTGATAGCATTTGTACTATCATAACCGAATACGCAGGCGACGACCCCGTCATTGTAATTGTGTGTTCAACTCTCTCTCTCTCATATTTTCCGCTGTGTACCATGTTTATCGTTGAAAGGTACACAGGGGTTTAAGTAGGATCGTTAATGTGTTAGAAATGTTTATCACTTGATTTACAACAGCGTAGCAAGCACTACCGGCGCCCGGGGACAAACTTATATGTTGTCGCCGCTGCGTTTTGGCGCCCTTTAATTGCTGCACCTGGGAATATTTTCTCCCTGCCCCAATTACGACGGCTGTGAATTCCATTATTCAGGGACGGCGTCGAGTTATATTGGGGTGGGAGCTGATGATTTCGGAACGTGATGCGTATCGCTTGATTTCCAATGGCGTAGCACGCACCCCGACGACCGGGGACAAACTGTTATTTTGGCGCCACTGGGTTTTGGCACCCGGGAATATCTGCACCCTTTTCTCAGTTGAAACGTCAATCGATGAGACGACGATGACAGGACGATCCATGTCTCTCTCCTGCCTCGTAGGCGAGACAATAACAAATTAGACAAAAGGTATCCTTTACAAATTGTAAAAGCAGCTACTTCTCCATTCTTAAATAGCATCCCCATTTAATCAGTTTTATTTTTTGTGTGTCTCTTTTTAAAAATGAAGTATTAGCGGGGCAAATGAGGCATGGGGAATCCTTCCTCACATACGTGCTTTATCATGCCTATTTAGATAAAATCTGTCCGCTTGGTGTAATTGACAAATAACGCCCTTCCCCATGCAGCATAACTAACCCTATCTCCCCAATATTATGTTTACCAATGCATGTATGTAGCCTATAGATGTGTCTAGCAAGGGTTGTGATACAAAGTTGTAGACTGGTCCAAACTTCAAGATTTTTGGCCTTTAATTGTAAATTTTGGTCAAAATGTTAAAGATTTAGGTTGTGGTAAAATATTGAAGATTTTTTGGTCCAAAATGCAGATGGTCCAAAATTGAAGACTTTTGACACAGAATTCGAGGTTTGTGGTCCAAATTTGAATTTTTTTGACATAACATTGGAGATTTTTGGTTCAAAATTGAAGATTTTGGATTCAAAATTGAAAATTTTGGTCCCATTTCAAGATCCGGCAAATAGTCCACGGGACGTGCTTTGTATGCCAGTAACAGCTAGATTACCATCCAAAGTCTTTCCTTTCAAAGGTAGCAAGTGTATTATGCAAATTTATGTAATCATAGCTCCCATCAATTTAAGCCATGCAGGCAAATGGATAGTAGACTTGCGAAATTTTCCATACTATACGGATGAAATGACGCAATCGGCGGAAAAACATGAATGGAGTTGTGACTAAAGGACGGATCTTACAAAGAAAAAAAACAAAGAACTTGGGATCAAAATCGAAGACTTTTGACGAAAAATTGTAAATTTCTGGTCCCATATTTTAAGATAAGTGGTCCATTTTTGGTACAAAAAAGTGTTTGGTAAAAAATTGAAGACATTTGGTGCAAACGGGAAGAGTTTCGGTCCGTGACGGTAATTCTGTCGTTTCGAATAAAAACGCCATCATCTCTGTTTTCCATGATTCATTTGAAACTTCACCCAGTTATATTTATGGTTTTGACAACAAAGGGTGAGGAGGATACAGGAAAGGGATGGGAGGGGGTGAATTCCCAAATAGCCTCCCTTAGATAAGTGTCACTGTGTAATCCACCCACTGCCTATACGCCCGTGTTGAACTTGACGACACTGACGTGCTGGTTTTGTTATTTTGCAGATCACTTGAATTTAGGCACTCATTGTTGGCTGTCACGAGGCCGAATATATCAAGTTACCAATCTCTAGCAGCTGGTCATTTGGTGTGTGTCTGCCGACACTCAGTAAGTTCAAGTTCAACCGTTTACGAGTACGAGCGGAATCTTTTCGCAGTCAGTCATCTGTGGAAAACACAATGTCACATAACATAAAAAACCTTTTAAAAATCACTTTCATTTGTAAGTGTTAGGATGAGCTAAGATTTACTGTTTGTCTACGTGTGTGCATAAGCTTGCTATGGCAATACCCAGGCAATGGTTTATATTTTTCATCAAAGTAACTTGAATAGTTACGATAAATTCATACTGCAGCACGTTTTCTAGAAATATCACCAAGCTCCAGAAATTTGCGGACTTTTCAAGTACTACGAGTCATCATGGCCTATACAACGCGGTATCTGTTCGTGGCTTTGATAACTTTACCGTGGATGGTGGCAGCGGTGAATCCGTCCACCATGAAGAAAGAACTGTTACAAGAAGACACGACGAGACTGGGGGTAAGCCATGGCGTCTTCCATTTTGTATGTTTATTGGTATGGTATGTAGTAATGTGCTGTTGCATGATATGGGGACAAGCAAATGCACAAATCATTTTAAATTTAGATGTGTATGCTATTGTCAATGGGAATCATAAACATCTTCTGTCCATATACATTTGGATTTCACAGAACCATTACTTTTTAATTAATTGGGAAGTACGTTGACATGATAAATAATTATGGCGAGGAAATGAATACATTGGAGAAATATCCCTTTCAGTTTTGAAGAAGGCGGGGTTGGCATTCTCCTTATATTACATACAAATATATAAGTTGGTAGAACAGTGGCGACGCCAGTCACCACAAACTGCGGAACAAAGCCTCCCATCCCCTACCACTCCCAAAAAAAAAAAGTAGGATGCACGTCGGGTTTTTTAAGTGCGGAAATACGCGTGCTACGTCACGTAACCATCAATCGAAAAACGTTAAAAAGATCGTAGAGACAATTCAAGGATGTAACTCACCCCTCCCTCCACCTCACAATTTCTCCTCCGATTTGGACGAACTGGAATTCGATCTTAGATAGTAGTTGGAGGGACGAGTCCTTCCCGTGGTGCTGCTATAGAACATGCTTAAACGGCATGATAGGCGTAAAATCTGGGGGTAGGGTAGATATCCTTCTTTTTAATGACAAGAAAGTATACTATAATATTTTTATTCTACTTTTTTGTACCGTAAAGACACTCAAATGCAGTTGCAATGTACTCAAAATGGGAGCATTCCTTCGTTGCAAGCAAAACGCTCTCATTCCTTCACCAACCCCAAACGCCTCCCCATCCCTTCGAAATACGGATACACTCCACCCCTTCCCCCCAAGCCAACATCTACATCTTTTTATAGCCAGGCACACCTACCCCTACCACACATGGGTCATACCACCCCAAGTCTTCCTATAGTCCTCTCCTCTTTTACGAAAGCTCATCACAACTAAGCCTTTTTTCGCTCCAAATACTGTCAACTCTATAACATTTTCCACTTGATTTAATCTCCCCACACCCTCATCCTTTCCTATCTCACATCCCTCTCCCTCTCTCCTCTTACCACATTTTCTACTACAATTTATTTCCTCTTAAATTTTCACTCATCCTTTCCTCCTTTTCCAATCATCTCTTTACCTGTATACTAACATTTGCACCTTAATTATTTAACACTCTCTTGGCACGTTTAACTCTGACTGTCGCGGTGCCCTTAAACCTCAACAAACCAAAACCAAATCGAGACAAGCAAAACTGCCTGTGCTCTTTGTTTATATTTAAGTCTGGAAAACAAAATTTGGAAGTAAAATTTGTTGGTGTTTGTGAAGAAGAAAAAAATAATCATAATTCGGTGTCGTTTGGAAAACCGGTACACTGTAGAAACCATTCCCCTATACAGTTATATTCATGACTCACAGCTTTACACAACTGCTTGACAATTCTTTAAAGCAATATAAAAGACCATTTCAGTGGTCAAGCAAATCTATCTTATATAAACAAGGACTTCAAAAGAAACAAAATAGTGAACAAACCATTCAAAAATATAATTCCGCTAAGGAGATATCGAAGTTTAAAGTTTGGTTCATTTGTGTAGAAACGACTGAAATCAGACTAGTTGTGATGCCATAGCCTCAGATTCCTCAAAGTCGTTATGTATTCTATCATATTTTGTCCTGCGATTTTGAGGCTTAAAATTATGGGATTTGCCAGAAAAGTAGTAAAACTGAATATAGTATGGGTATTTATAATGTACAACCTGAAGAAAGTTCGAGAAAAAATAAAAAAAGTAAATTTTTTTGAATAAACTTTTTTTAAAATACATTAACAATTGTTAAGAATGTGAGGATGAGGACACCAACTTTTCATAATAGACTTACTACACCAGTGACAGATAAGACAAGAGCTTTAAACTTCAATATCTCCATAACGAAATAAGATATTTGAACGCTTTTTCACCATTTTGTTTCTATTGAGGTCCTCTGTCATATACGATGAACATGTTTCACTGAATTTATCCTTTAAGGTAGAAAAATCGCATTGGCGTACGCATAGAAGCAAAGCAACCGATAACCTGAGGTTTGGCAATATAACTTTCATTCTGATGTTGTCCCAAGCAGTGGCGCATACGTATAGCCAAAGATGAAACGTGGGGCCCTCAGTATCGTGACTTTTGATATCAAATATGGGGAGGGGTGGCTTGATAACGTTACTTCTCACCTGGGGCCAGGGTGTATTTGCGCGGCCTTAGATCTTCTTATTCTCTCATCGTTTCTACTGACCCTCGATGTCGCATGGTGGGCTGGGCAAGACCTCAAGTTAAAATGTAGAATTTTGGTACATACTTAAAACATGACTACGCGGTATCTGTATGATCCCAAATGCCAATATATCCACCTGTCTATTTGGTACGGGTGCAACAACCTCCAGTGGCGACGCTACGTAGGCATGGGCATCCCCCCCCCCCCGAGAACGCTTTCCCAATTTCCCACAGAAAATGTTTAAAGTGACACATTTTGCCCAATTTATAGGCTTGCCCCCATGAAAACAAATTTGTCCCTTGCTTGCCCCCATGTCCCAAATCCTGGCGCCGACACTGACAAGTTTTGTGGGTCACTGATGACAAATCCAAATTTTGGCATCGTTAAATACGGGGACAAGGGATGAATGCTTTTCCTCCACCACTTACCTCACCCCTCTTCCGCGGCGCAATAAAAATATTTCGCACGTGCTAAATTGTATGGTTCATGTTATAACATATGCTGTCTCCATCCTATATAGCGGACTACATTGTCCTCTCCTGCCATCCCGCTCGAACTTTCCTAACAAGCCACCAACATCACAAATACTTCAATGTAAAAGAGAAATAGACCCAAAGTGCAGGACGTCTTCTTGATTTCATTCATTCATTGACCTGTTTTGCTATTGTTATTCTTTATGAAGCTTTGGTAACTGCTTGGTTTAAAAATTAGTGTTAGAGTAAGTTAAGAGTCTCTAGATTCTTGTGCCTTTCACTTTTCGGTTTGGTGCCCTTTAAGATCTGAGTAACCATTAAAGAATTAGTTCAGGGTTACAGTACATATATACATATATGTATATATATATATATATATATATATATATATATATATATATATATATATATATATATATATATATATATATATATATATATATATATATATATATATATATATATATATATATATATATATATATATATATATAATATATATACATATATATATATATATATATATATATATATATATATATATATATATAT
>JAIGNY010001887.1:155000-265000 GCA_020152595.1 Chiridota heheva
TATCCAATTATTTAATTGATTTATTGATATTCTTAATAATTAATTTTGCTTCGGTTTAGGTTATCTAACAGACTAAGGCTAGTGCAACGCCCTGCCAGAACTCTATTTAAGTATTTACAAAGGACGCCCACAGCCGCTTTATTAACCAGTTGTGGAGCACTGGTCGGAGACCTATACCGGGGACCGAATCCGGCACCAAACCTCGGGAATAAGATTGGGAAGCCAAAGATTTACCATACCACAGAGGTCTCTTTCTAATGTATATAGGTTATATAGCAGAGTATACCTGGTATATAGCAGGGCCAGATGAGGCCCTATAGCTGAAGAAGCTTATCACGAAACCTATAGAAAAAGAATTTAATTGGTATAGGCTATTGATATAGCGATAACACGTACAGTGTAATTGCATTTAGAAAATAAGACATTTTACAAATATAAAATGAAACAAGTAGTATAGAGGGTGCAGGATCACCCCCCCCCCCCCAGGATCGGACCTTGAGGATCAGCCCCAGGATCGGCCCTTGAGGATCAGCCCCAGGATCGGACCTTGAGGATCAGCCCCAGGATCGGACCTTGAGGATCAGCCCCAGGATCGGACCTTGAGGATCAGTCCCAGGATCGGACCTTGAGGATCAGCCCCAGGATCGGACCTTGAGGATCAGCCCCAGGATCGGACCTTGAGGATCAGCCCCAGGATCGGACCTTGAGGATCACCCCTCTAGGATCAACCCCTCCAAGATCACCCCTTGAGGATCACCCCCAGGATCGGACCTTGAGGATCACCCTCCAAGATTACTCCTTGAAGATCTACCGTCCAGGATCAGCCCCTTGAAGATCTACCGTCCAGGATCAGCCCCTCGAGGATTACCCCTCTAGGATCAACCCCCAAGATCACCCCTTGAAGATCTACCGTCCAGGATCACCCCTCCAAGATTACCCCTCCAAGATTACCCTCCCCTTAAGGATTACCCCTCCAAGATTACCCCTCCAAGATCAGCCCTTAAGATCAGCCCTTAAGATTACCCTCTGAGGAAACTGTTCCTCTGCACATCTCAATCAATCAATACAAACAGTCTAGTCATAGGTTATTGTGACGTAATTCAATACCAGTCTGAGAATTGTTTGCTGTGAGAGGTGTAAGAGAGGTTGGGAACAAAAGACTTATTGATCTCTGTGGTGCAACAATATTGATGAGGAAAGCCTGTCAGGTAAAAATAGATCATACAAGGGAAGTGATGTCAAAATAAGTGACGTCTTAATGATGACGAAAACATGTAAGAGGTAAAAATAGGTCATACATTTAGATGACATCACATGAAACAAATATAACAACAGTATAAGCGAGCATCATACTTTTAAAAATAGTAAATTTGTTCAAATGGGATGAAGATGGTGCAATCTTAATTCTTAAACAGAGAAAAGTAAGTCAGGTCTAAATATAGGTCATAAAAAAGAATATAAATACGGATACTTCGCAGTCAATTTCATACTCTGCCAAAATAAAAAAGAACTGAGTTCTTCTAATATGGCTGGAAATCGGGAAGAAGAAATAATTTGGCCCGAAGAAGATGAGGCGATTCTCCTCGAAGCTTTGGAGAGGGTAGAGCGTCAAGAAAGAGCAAAAAGATTGAAGAAAGAATTTTTTCAAAAGCAGTAAGTTGTTACAACAAACTTATTATCATTTCCTCATTTTATATATTTTTTTTTTTTTTTTTTTTTTTTTCTTCAACCAATATTTTCTTTAAAGTTATTTTTGATTTTCCTTTAAAGCCTTTTCAAATATGTTTAACAAAGCTGTTGGTCAATTTTTAGAATTTCTTTTTAAAATTGTCATACTTTTTTACATCTGAAAGAAATACTTTACACAAGTAATATTTGAAAGGATAACGAAAAAATAAAAGAGTTTTTATAAAGAGTATCATGTACAAATGTTGAAAAAATAGTCTTGGATTCGAAAGAATAAGAATAAGGTTTTTAATGCGCTTATATAACATTTAATTTTTTTGTAAAATGTTCAAAACTGCAAAGTTAATTGATTAATTTTTCTTTATCTTTTAATCTTTTGTTGTTGTAATTTAGTACAAAAGTCTAGAGGACGTAACGTTTTGATATATTTTGTAGAGAAAACTGACATGGATTTAAGGGCATTTTGAATGACACACAAAAAGAGTAGTTATAATCACCCTTGTATTACTTCAAAAATAATAGTTTAATTTCTCTGGATTTCTTTTTTTGGACGGACCTGGTACATCGTGGTCAGACAGGTCTTCAGTGGGTTCTTTTACGAGTGGAAATTCTTCGGCTGTAAGGCTGGGTAACTTTTCAGCTGTGCTGCGGGGTACCTCTTCTGCTACCATGCGTGGTAGCTGTGCTAATTTCGCATTTTCAGCATTTTCCCTTTTGCTAGCTCTGCCATTGTAGGGGGGCCCTCAATTATTTTTAATCGTCACCAGGAAAAAGACAGAACAAAAATCAAGGGGGGCAAATATTGGATTTGTCTTACGAAACAAAATTACCGACGAACTGAGATATTTTCACAGCTCGTCTAATAATTATCTGTTATTTGACCGCCCCTTTGTAATCGGTAGTTACAGAGATTTAGATGAGTTTTTAGTTCAATTAAAAGCTAAAGATTTTGAAGAAGTGTTGTATCAACACAGAGAAGATAGTGCCTGGGTTTTTGATTTCATTACAAATGTCACTATGTTTGTCACAAAACTGTAAAAGAATAGTAAAAATAATAATGTTAAAAATAATGATAACGATAATGTGAAAGTTTTTCAATGCAAATAAATAAATCTCTACTTCAAATCTCTTAATACATATGTTCAACTCAATTAAATAAATCTCTTAAATATACTTTCAACTCATAGAAATAACTCTTTAACATATGTGATAAATGTAGACCTACCTCTGACTTTCTTTTTTTGGACGGACCTGGTACATCGTGGTCAGACAGGTCTTCAGTGGGTTCTTTTACGAGTGGAAATTCTTCGGCTGTAAGGCTGGGTAACTTTTCAGCTGTGCTGCGGGGTACCTCTTCTGCTACCATGCGTGGTAGCTGTGCTAATTTCGCATTTTCAGCATTTTCCCTTTTGCTAGCTCTGCAAAAGAAATCCAGAGAAATTAAACTATTATTTTTTGAAGTAATACAAGGGTGATTATAACTACTCTTTTTTGTGTGTCATTCAAAATGCCCTTAAATCCATGTCAGTTTTTCTCTACAAAAATATATCAAAACGTTACGTCCTCTAGACTTTTGTACTAAATTACAACAACAAAAAAGATTAAAAGATAAAGAAAAATTAATCAATTAACTTTGCAGTTTTGAACATTTTACAAAAAAAAATTAAATGTTATATAAGCGCATTAAAAAAAACTCATTCTTATTCTTTCGAATCCAAGACTATTTTTTCAACATTTGTACATGATACTCTTTATAAAAACTCTTTTATTTTTCGTTATCCTTTCAAATATTACTTGTGTAAAGTATTTCTTTCAGATGTAAAAGTATGACAATTTTAAAAGAAATTCTAAAAATTGACCAACAGCTTTGTTAAACATATTTGAAAAGGCTTTAAAGGAAAATCAAAAAATAACTTTAAAGAAAATATTGTTGAATAAAATAAAAAAATAAAAAAGAATATATAAAATGAGGAAATGATAATAAGTTTGTTGTAACAACTTACTGCTTTTGAAAAAATTCTTTCTTCAATCTTTTTGCTCTTTCTTGACGCTCTACCCTCTCCAAAGCTTCGAGGAGAATCGCCTCATCTTCTTCGGGCCAAATTATTTCTTCTTCTCGATTTCCAGCCATATTAGAAGAACTCAGTTCTTTTTTATTTTGGCAGAGTATGAAATTGACTGCGAAGTATCCGTATTTATATTCTTTTTTATGACCTATATTTAGACCTGACTTACTTTTCTCTGTTTAAGAATTAAGATTGCACCATCTTCATCCCATTTGAACAAATTTACTATTTTTAAAAGTATGATGCTCGCTTATACTGTTGTTATATTTGTTTCATGTGATGTCATCTAAATGTATGACCTATTTTTACCTCTTACATGTTTTCGTCATCATTAAGACGTCACTTATTTTGACATCACTTCCCTTGTATGATCTATTTTTACCCTGACAGGCTTTCCTCATCAATATTGTTGCACCACAGAGATCAATAAGTCTTTTGTTCCCAACCTCTCTTACACCTCTCACAGCAAACAATTCTCAGACTGGTATTGAATTACGTCACAATAACCTATGACTAGACTGTTTGTATTGATTGATTGAGATGTGCAGAGGAACAGTTTCCTCAGAGGGTAATCTTAAGGGCTGATCTTAAGGGCTGATCTTGGAGGGGTAATCTTGGAGGGGTAATCCTTAAGGGGTAATCTTGGAGGGGTAATCTTGGAGGGGTAATCTTGGAGGGGTGATCCTGGACGGTAGATCTTCAAGGGGTGATCTTGGAGGGGTTGATCCTAGAGGGCTGATCCTCAAGGTCCGATCCTGGACGGTAGATCTTCAAGGGCTGATCTTGGACGGTAGATCTTCAAGGAGTAATCTTGGAGGGGTGATCCTCAAGGTCCGATCCTGGGGGTGATCCTCAAGGGGTGATCTTGGAGGGGTTGATCCTAGAGGGGTGATCCTCAAGGTCCGATCCTGGGGCTGATCCTCAAGGTCCGATCCTGGGGCTGATCCTCAAGGTCCGATCCTGGGGCTGATCCTCAAGGTCCGATCCTGGGGTGATCCTGCACCCTCTATACTACTGAAACACACTTTAATTTTACTTCACTTTTGATGCTATTATCAAAACGAAACATTTCGAGAAATTGCACCGTAAATTATGTTTCCATCGGAAAATTGCGTTGCTTCCCATGGGAAAAATTTCCTTTCAACGTGTGAGTAACCGTCGGAAATCTACCTGTTTACTACTCAGTGCTCCAAGAATAATTTTCCTTCAATTTTACAAATGTGTTCTTTAATTCTATTTTAATAATTACCCAATTTGACCAGGGAGTTGTTGACCTGTCAGCCGAAAAGATATAACCGATTCGGTAAAATGTAGTCCCCCGCGATGTTTCCTCCTACACAGGTTAAGATTTACATGATTTAGATTGGATGGCCTTTTCAACGGGGAGGGGGGGGGGGGTAGTGGGGGGAGGGGGAACACTCACGGAAAGAAAAGAAGGGGACTTTTGTTTTAAATGAATTTGGTTAATCATGGGTTAACAAATACCAGAAGTTGAAGAAAAAAAATATGTAAAGATGCAAGTTTAAAGGTGTATGGGACATACAGCAATTTCCTTATTGGTTGAAAGATAATTAAAATCTGAGCAGATCAGTTTTGTTTTAATATTTGAAAAAAACACTTTCGGCATTTGGTTCCGATGCTAAAGAGCCTATGCAGTCATGCTGGCGTGTGTATGTATGTATGTGTGTATGCATGTGTGTATGTATGTGTGTCTGTGTATGCTTGTATGTAGGTGTGTTTGTGACAGCAAGCTCGTAAGCATGATATCTCAAGAACAATACACCGGATTCGTGTCACATATGGTACACAGATAGCCCATGGTCCGTAGATGTGATCAAATGTTTTTGACAGTGATGTCGTGCATATTAATGAGTGGGCGGGGCTTAATGGGGTTTTTTTAATGCTCATATTCTAACATTAGCATGTCTGTTTTGTTTCATATGTTGTTTAATTATGATGATAGCTGACATGTACATGTTCACGGTGTTAAAACGCAAAATTACGTTAATATGCATAGTGGCCGGGACTTAATAGGATTTCGCTGAAAAGAGCTTGTAAGCACGGTATCTCACGAAGGGTAAACTAGATTCATGTCATAATTGGTACACAGATAATCCATGGTCTGTAGATGTGCCCTATTGTTTTTGGTGGTGATGTCATGCATATTAATAAGTGGGCGGAGTTTAATGTAAATATCTTAAAATGCTCATATTTTTACAACCACTTTATATCATAATTGGTGTAGTTATGTTGTTAGCTAGTGTGTACATGTTCATGGTACACAAATGTTGAATTTTATTAATATGCATAGTGGGCCGGGTGTAACATGATTTTGTGTGGAAAGAGCTTGTAAGCACGGTATCTCAAGAACTTTAATCTCGATTCATATTATTTCTGTTACACAGATAGCCCATGGTCGGTAGATATTCCCAGTTGTTTTTGGTGGTGATGTCATGCATATTAATGAGTAGGCGGGGATCAATCACGTGTTCTGGTTGATTTATCAGGTTATGGCTGATAAAAGCTCGAGCAGCTTTTAAATCTTATAGAAAATAATGGAAAAGTGTACTCTTGCAATTTTATTGTGGGCATTTCGTTAGATTTTACTGCACCACTTCAAACAAATAATGGGAATTATTATATACTAGTCTCATATCACAAAATTTGCATAAAATGATGCTTGAGATTTAAAAATGCTGTAAAAAGTGTTCAACCGATTTTATGAATTTATTGCTACTATGGTGGTGTTTAAAAGATTTTATGGAAATTTAGCTAACGGTGCCTCTATACGTTCATATACCTAGAACTTTTATTGTATATGTTAAGCTTCTTAAATCAAAGATTAAAAAGTCAGTAAATCAATAACAGAAACATGCTTAATGCTGCAACATAATTTACACAAATATTTTTATATAAATATATAAAAAGGTAAAAGTGTAAAATTCACTTTTTTTATATTTTTGTATCGAATCAAATCATTTACAACACCCGTTAACAGAAAGGCTTTTTTTAGACCGAACGACCGTCTGCCTCACAAACTTTTTCCAGACCGCCTCACGAACTCTTAAATTTGTCTGGCCTCAAGATTCTTTCTTTCCCATTCTTCTCTCACCCGTTCTCGGGTGCGGTCATAAGGTCAACAACTTGGGCATCGCGGACGTAGACATCAATTTTGACGCAGATGTGTAGGAGGCCAAAACTATAAAAAAATCTCGATGCGATGTGTAACCACAGATTGTACGACTTCACGATTTGCGAGCATGCGCACTTACTATTTTAATAACAACTAAATGCATTAAAAAATACTTCTTTCTAACTTAAGATATTTACTATATGATATTATTATTTTGTGTAAACATATCTAAAAGTTGATATGATATTGTTAATTTGTACCTTGCATATAAGACCAAAATTATGCAATTTGATGAAAATTTGAGTGAATAAGCCAGTTCACGGTAACGATAATAAATAATGCGCAATGCAGGTCAAGAAGTAAATTGAGAATGTATTGCCATAATCTGATAAGCATCACTGACACGCATTAAATAACACCGTTGCTTCCCGATGTGTTTCGTTTAATATTTAAGTGGATTCGGTGCCTTACATGTATGTATTTGTGCTTTCGAAATGGATGTTCCTTTGATTAGGGACGTCATGTGGGATGACATGTGGGACAACTGGGTGGGATGCCATGTGGGACAATTGGGTGGGATGCCATGTGGGACAACTGGGCGGGATGCCATGTGGGACAATTAGGCTGGGATGCCATGCGGTACATACATTAGGGAGCGATTCCATGTGGGCCATAGATATGAACATAAGGTTGATGACATTTGAGACATAAGGATGGAAGCAATGTAGGATATAAGGATATGCCATGTGGGTCATATGGAGGGATGCCATGTGGCATATAGGGAGGGACGCCGTGTGTAACATAGGGTAGAATACCATGTGGGACATACATATAGATGCAAATGGAGCATCTAGGAGGACCAAATGCTATGTAAGACACAGGAAGGAGCGGCATTTGGGACATAGGGAGGGACATGTGGAACATAAGGATGAAGACTGTGTGTGACATAAGGAGGGATATAGGGTGGTATGTCACATGTATATAACAATATTAGATTAAACTAGAACGATAAATACCGTCATGGCTCGCATACTGATTCAAATTGACACACATATTACAAGTCCCAATTATAAAAACATCCCACTATCCACCCCACTCCCTATGCCCCATCTGACATCCCACCCTATATCCCACATATCATTCCACCCCTGTCCAACATGGCATGACATCCATCTCTATGACCTACATGGCATCCCTACCTATGTGCCACATGTCATTTCTCGATATGCCCTCATGGCATCACTCTCCATTTCTCACCCTCCTATGTTCCACATGGCATCCATCTATATATTCCACGTGTCAACTCATCCTAAAGATGTAACAAATGGCATCCCACTCAGATGTTCCATATGCCATCTCACCCTATGTAGTACACGGCACCTCTCCCTGTGTCCAATAGCATCCATCCTGATGTCCTGCATGGCAGCATGGCATCCATATCTATGTCCCACGTGGCATATCACAAAGCCATCCGGTGGTAGAATTAACACAGAGAAAGCTCTGGTTTATATATGATCGGACCGTACCGCGCTGATTGTAAATATCATTTGACCGAACCCCACAATCAGTTCCAGACATACGCGTTCGTAACCGTGAACTGACTTATTACGGGATGATAAAAAATTGCTATATCGGAGACATGAAGCCGTGTGAAAATGTTGGGACGTGAGTTTGTGTTGTGTGTAATGTAGGGTGTGTTTATAAAAGCCATCGCTGCTACATCGTTCATCACCAATAACCAATATGTGATCAGAAAGAAAGACAATACCCAAGCTTTCTAATGATACTTGACTTTTTCAGTTTCCGATGATTTTTTTCATAGAAAACAGTTGAAAACCATTTTAATTTTTAAGCATGCTTATCAAAATTCAAGTGCAAAAACTAAAGCATTGTTTGAAAGATAATTTTCTTATCTTTAAAATGAAATATAAATAATCACGATGCCCCATTTTCACAGCAAGCAACTCGTTTTTAGCTCAACATCCTAAAAATGAATTTGAGCTTATGCGATGTCTAACTTGGTTCTCGCTTGGATACGTTCATTTTTTGCAGCGTTTATCATATCCTAAGCTTCTTTTGGATATTTTGTTGCGTTACTATGTTTGCCTTATACAGATTGATATGTTGATGCAATAACAGTGCATATTGTTGCGTAGTTTTAACGAATTTTGCATTCGAAAATTTGCTGAAAATGTTTCAAATACTCGGGATTTGATTTCGCTCGGCGCAGTCGGAATGAATTTAGCACACATAATAACATTGGCTCGGGAAATACCACCGAATACCTCCGATGGAAAGAAAACTGTGCTTTTAACAGTTCATTGGTTCGAGCCTTAAAGAAGTCATGACACAGACCACTTTGCTTCTTGAAAAATGATTATTTGGGTCAATTGTTATACATAAATACAACTTTTCCCCTGCATACACTCTTAGGTTTATTACAAATCATCGATTGAAATCTTATGTGCCAAATCACAACCCGAAAGTTAAAAAGCTATTTCTTTCGGCGATAAGCCTCGTGACGTCATTGCGGGGATCTCGCTATCGCTTCATACGCGTTACACACACACGCACATCGCGTAAAAACATTGTGTTAGTACGTTCTTACAACCAAAACTTCGGTCCTTATTTATTATACGAAAATTAATCTCGGAAATGTCGGAAAGCGATGGTAATTTATCAAACAGTTCAGTTGGACTGAATCTGTCTTGCTCTTCGTCATCTTTTGGAGATAAAAGCGAGGACAATATGCCCGAAGAAAAAGGAGATGTGGAGCTTGGATTGCAACCGTACCAATACGAACCCCTAGCAGTACCGAGAGATTAGGCTGAAGATGGTTTGGAAAATGAAGCCGTTGGAGTGCTGGATAGGTTGCAAATGATAGTGAATGACTGATCAGTACATTAGTATTTATTGTTTCTTTGAGAATACCCCAACTGCTGTAGTCCTTGCCATAAGTTTTACAAATCCGTTCAGCATTGCGTGGCCAGCAGATATCGCATATCAGTGCAATGATCGTTGTGTGCAGGCTACGGTCTTGGACAAAACTGTTACTGTTAGTGTAGGTCTGGGCCTACAGCACTAATTTCAGTGCTACGTCATTACGTATTTAGTTTGATGTGTCTATATTAGTTTTTTAACTCCACAACCCATCCCACAGTTCCAGTATTTGCGTTGAATTTTAGCCTATTTTAGAAAATAATTGTGACCATTTATGGCCAACATTGAATGGGGAGGGAGAGGATGGTAAGGAAGGGTAGTGTAGAGGCGCAAAGAAAATTATGCCGATATCCGAATAATTACCAATTGCTATTAAAATGAGAGAATACAGATCGCAAAACTACTTAAAAAAATTGTCATCTCTTTAATTTCCTGAGTGTGCTCGTAAAAAGAATACTACTTTTCACGAAGGGCTCCAACGTCTTTTGTCCAAGATTGTCGCATAGTACTCACGGAATTTTTATCTTATGAAAAACAACATGACTTCATGTATTTCAAGTAATTTTCAATTTGCCTATTGATAATATTCAACCCTGATTTCTCTTTTGTTCTGGTCCAAAAGGCCTTCTGATGTAGATCTAACTTTTTTAAATGTTTAAAATTTGCTTGCATTGATATAAAAGGAAAGTATTGGATTATTTTTCTCCTTGCAACTATTAATTGATTTCTTTTGTTGGATAACTTCTTTGATTCAAATTTGAACTACCTGAAAAGTACTCTGTATTGCTTACATTTCACTTCTTCAAAAGTGGAGTTGCACTTGCAGTCATGGTGAACTTATTTCAATTGATTCTTTGAAATAAAATATTGATGTATAGGATTGTTGGAACAATTTGTATTAGGTGCTCCAAATTATTTAGGGGGCCAAGACAACATGGATTGTGATTGATACATACAATCCATAGACTGGAGACAATTCCACCAAAGTTTCCAGATTTATGTCATGTCTGAAACCTTGCTTCTTTTTTTTTAATTTACTTTTCATTCTATGAAGCAACATGTGAATTAATAAAATGATAATTAATTGATGAAAACCTGTTAATCTATTGATACGTTTTGTCAAATTCAGCTAAGAGTTTACCCCAAAATAGAAGACCTTATTAAAGTGTACAATTGTAAAACTTTTTTTATATTCATAACAGGTGTTCCTGCCAAAACTGTAACAAAATGCCATCGGCAGTGGAATGCAAATGTTGCAGGGAATTTGCAGGTGTTACAAAAAGTAGAGACGACCCAAGATAATAAGATCACATGCATCACGCAGCACCCTGGACCCTCCATTGTTTGCCTTGACATTTATGTACTGGAAACAGCATACTACCAGTAACGGCAACATTACGGACACGTAAAAGATCCAGGACCGTACACATGTAAGTAGACCTTCCCAAGTATGAAATTGACAAGTAATAAAAACTCTCAATGAAAAACATGGTGTCTTAACTCAGACTAGGTCAAACTTCAGAAAAAGTTATGGAGGCAATTCTATGGCAGTATGAAGTCTGTTTCAAAGATAAGTAAAAATTGTCTTGTACAGTATAATCCGTTTGTGTATTCATGGCTACGCCCATTATCTCCCAACTTAGAATAATACACCACAAAGACTTATTACCTTTCCCAAAAGTCCAATTTTAATATACATTCCACAACGTTTGTACAACGTTTGTAAAATTATTTTACTGTAGAAATGCTAGTGACAGCACCTTCCAAATTATGACTGTGGATAATAAATATGTTACTTTTCAGCAAGAAGAAGAAGAAGAAGAAGAAGAAGAAGAAGAAGAAGAAGAAGAAGAAGAAGAAGAAGAAGAAGAAGAAGAAGAAGAAGAAGAAGAAGAAGAAGAAGAAGAAGAAGAAGAAGAAGAAGAAGAAGAAGAAGAAGAAGAAGAAGAAGAAGAAGAAGAAGAAGAAGAAGAAGAAGAAGAAGAAGAAGAAGAAGAAGAAGAAGAAGAAGAAGAAGAAGAAGAAGAAGAAGAAGAAGAAGAAGAAGAAGAAGAAGAAGAAGAAGAAGAAGAAGAAGAAGAAGAAGAAGAAGAAGAAGAAGAAGAAGAAGAAGAAGAAGAAGAAGAAGAAGAAGAAGAAGAAGAAGAAGAAGAAGAAGAAGAAGAAGAAGAAGAAGAAGAAGAAGAAGAAGAAGAAGAAGAAGAAGAAGAAGAAGAAGAAGAAGAAGAAGAAGAAGAAGAAGAAGAAGAAGAAGAAGAAGAAGAAGAAGAAGAAGAAGAAGAAGAAGAAGAAGAAGAAGAAGAAGAAGAAGAAGAAGAAGAAGAAGAAGAAGAAGAAGAAGAAGAAGAAGAAGAAGAAGAAGAAGAAGAAGAAGAAGAAGAAGAAGAAGAAGAAGAAGAAGAAGAAGAAGAAGAAGAAGAAGAAGAAGAAGAAGAAGAAGAAGAAGAAGAAGAAGAAGAAGAAGAAGAAGAAGAAGAAGAAGAAGAAGAAGAAGAAGAAGAAGAAGAAGAAGAAGAAGAAGAAGAAGAAGAAGAAGAAGAAGAAGAAGAAGAAGAAGAAGAAGAAGAAGAAGAAGAAGAAGAAGAAGAAGAAGAAGAAGAAGAAAAAGAAGAAAAGAAGAAGAAGAAGAAGTCAAAGAAGAAGAAGAAGAAGAAGAAGAAGAAGAAGAAGAAGAAGAAGAAGACATTGAATACTTAAAATATATTAAATAGTTTGTTCTCTTTCTTTAAGGGGCGCGTCTAACTTTTTGTTTCTGGAAAAAATTAAGGCCCCCTCCAATTCCCACCCCACCTTCCCAAAAAAAACAGCCCGCCCTTCTCCTCTGGACACGCCACTGCTTTCTTTGTTATTATCCATACAATTAAATATTTCAATATATGGGCAAACAATGTAGCTAATGTATATTAGTTCATTCTTTTGGCGATCGACACGGACGGTGTTTCTGAGAATATATATAATGGGCAACCACGACATGTTTATTTTTATTTGAAAGAGCCCCAACCTGTATAACCAGGGATATGGGCGGGTTTGCCCACCGAAAATGTGTGTGTGTGTGGGGAAGATGGGGGGGAGGGAGGGGAGGGGAGGGGGCGGGAACAAAACCATCTGCCTCCCTGTAAAAAAGTTAATAATCAAAATCGGTACTTTTATTATTATTATTGTTGTTGTTATTATTAGTATTATAATTGTCATTGGTATTGTTATTATCATTATTGTTATTATCATTATTATTATTATTATTATTATTATTATTATTATTATTATTACTATTATTATTATTATTACTATTATTATCATTATTATTATTATTATTATTATTATTATTATTATTATTATTATTATTATTATTATTATTATTATTATTATTTATTATTCATTATTATTATTATCATTATATTATTATTATTATTATTATTATTATTATTATTACTATTATCACAAGTTCATGTATCTTTAGTGTATTTCATCAATTAAAACATGTCACTCTCTAACGTAAAGTAAATGTTTGAAGATCAGTCATCATGTTAACGTTAATATTAATATAAAACAAGAATGCAATCCACGTAATTGATGAGTTGCTGATCTCATCACCACTGTCACTTAGCAATGACTATCCTTCATATGATTGTGGTCATTCTGTATATTAGCCTTGAAACTTTGACTTCATAATAGTTACCTTTGACTTTTTCCATCACAGCAATGCAATAGTTCCCATAAGGCCCCCATAATATGCAAATCCCATTCACCCATTCAAACACTGCAGCAGAAATGTAAAAATAGGTTTATTACCAAACTACTATTAACATTTGTACTCGAAAGTCTGCGCGGCCTAACTTCACCTTACAAGGTACCATGCTGCCATTTTATCACAATCGGCCGTGTACTTTTTATGTTTTTATAGGCTCAAATCTCTTCATTTTGAACAAATATTTTACCTGTGATCCTTGACTTTTTCAAAAGCTAAACTATCACGCTATCATGCATGACAAGTTACAGTTCTATACCCTTTATGTCCCATACACAGCTATAACTTTGACCTCATAACAATTCACCTTTGACTTTTCCCATCACTACAATGCAATAATTTTCATAAGGCCCCTAAAGTCCCATTAACTCCATTCAAGTACCTCAGCAGAAAGATAAAAATAAGCTTCATTGTCAGTTTATGTATCTAAAGTTTCGTTGATATTAGAATCAGTAAGATCTTGTAAATTTACCACTTACTATTTACTAATTACTATCTTTAGACATGTTATTGTTTTTCTCTTTGAATACCATTAGTCTAGGCCTATCTGTAACCAGGTAACATATCAAGAACAGAAGAAAATATCAGAAAAATTAGTAACAAAGTTATTAAAACAATTAAGTAACTTATCGAAAAGGAAACGAGGTATTTATTATAAAACTTTGTTGAGGCCTACATGCAATGAAACAATTGTTTTAATACCGATACTCGATCTGTTTTACCGTATGCTTAGGATTTGTACAATATTTACGTTTCTTCTTTTTGAAAATACATGTTTTGATTATCTGCATCTTCAATATACCCATGACATGGTAAGCAAAACTAATTACAAATACATCTGTTCCGGCGTTTTGATTTTTCACTCGAAGGCGCATACGATTTACGGGAAGACTACAAATCGTCCACCTTGCGTACATGAGAGAAGGGACGTTATTACAAATCAGGATTTAATGGTACGTTTAATGTTATTTCTTTAATGAAAAAATCATGATAAAAAAATAATTATCAGCATATTTAATTAAAACTCAAACTTAGCATTTCTGTCGAATGTAGAATCATTATGTTAATTGCTTCGTAAAATCTTGACATGTACTACCGCAAAAGGACAAACTTATGATAAATCACTGCGCTGGACTAAATGAGAAACCCCCAAAAAAGGCTTAAGAACTAATTTATTTGCCAATATGCCACTATACATTATGGCGCCAGGCCTACGTCCACTATGTGCCTCAAAAATAACAAATATGACTTACGACTAAAACAGATACAAAATATTTTTTCAAATCGGAACTAATTTGTCTTGAAACAGATCATTGTGGCGGGTGTTTTGGTGTTTTCGATATACAGTTAGTATGCGTGCGCGTAAATGCCTGATAATTTAAATATGTCACCAGAGAGCGTGACGTCATTCGCTCTATACTACGTAGACATTTTCTGTGGATGATCATACCGCCATAAGTCTTCCACTTATCACTACAGCTTTAGCTGAAATCAGCAAACTTTGTGACGTGATGTTGATGTAGGTACAGATATACCACAGTCTGACAGTATGTTATTATTTCACAGCATGAGTTTTTAAGACAAACAAAAATCAACCAAATTTGAGGTTCTTCCTATGCAGCCTAACGGCTATAGTTCCTCATGGTTGTAAAGTGTGGCCTATAGTCAACTGAGCTAAGCCTAGTAAAAAACATGTTGAAGTGTGATTTTTATGTCTGTTTACTGCAAATAAAAGCCTGCCCTGCCGGTTTTGATGTTGAATTTTCAGTCTTCGGGTTGTGTCTTTTTTTGGTGAGGCAGACAAATTTATATGTATAAAACGGGTACACTGAAAATACCATTTTATTTCCTCATAACCTGATAACAGTACGATCCACCAACCAGAAAAACCATTATACATGTGCCATATATCCTAGGCCCAACCCTTATTCTACCAAATTGTAAATGGTTTAACACAATGTAGGCCTAAGTTACACTAACGTTACTGTAGCCTGGCTAGGCAACACAATGACCTATGATTACACCGGCGACACGGACGCTTTTTGAAAACAATCAATCGCTACATACATGTCTGAATAAAAAAAGATTTGATAAGCAACTTATTCTTGTTCCTAAATAAAACTGAAATTATTGCCCATATTCGTCAGCTTTTACGGCGGTCAGTTAAGGTTAAACTAAGGGCGTACATACGGCGTTAGCTTCAGACTGTTCAACAACATCTGGCACAATTAAGATAGCACATTATTTCAGCTTTACTGAAATTGTTCAAGACATCTACTAGTTTTAATCATTTATTCCTTATCAGAAAGGTTGTTCGCGTAGTATTTTTCTTAAAATATACTTATCAGTAAGGACTAAGCTAGTAGGTGCGATACATGCCTGCCTACAATCTAACGGCGCTGCGCTAAAGTATTGGCGTCCTGCATGTACTGTACTGTAAAAAGAAATCGTTGTTTTTGTGTTCTTGTTAGAAATAAAATGAACGTTATTCTTGGTTAGAAAGACAAGTTATGATTAAAATTACTATAAATATAATTAGTTTTGGAAAGTAAAGAATTTCAATCTTTATTTTTTAGGTTAAATTTGCAGTTTTCCTAATTTTTGTTATTGACTCCAATTTTCAATGTACCGACATATCTACTGCCCTAACTTGGAACCAATATTGGTGGAGGACGAATTAAAAAGTATCACGCATTGAGCTATAGGAGTTTCGACTCTCGGCCTATACGTAGTATAGGGCGAATGACGTCACGCTCTCTAAGACTGGTTGTATGCACACGTAAGGTATCTAAATTTGTGTCAGTTTCAACTGCTCTGCCTGGATAATTTGTTTCTTATCAGATTAGACATTATTTGAAGCGGGGGGAGGGAGAGACACTTGGGTGGGGGCAACGGTCATTGACCTATTGACCAACTAGCAAGTCCGCCCCTGAACATACAATCAAACCAATTAACACGATGTTGAATGAAAGTGAAACTATTCTGTGCGAGAATTTTAAGTTTATTTTTCGGTGACAAGCGAGTCGGCCGTTCGATCAACTATCATCGTTTTCATTTGTTTGCTGTGCTATGCATGCAGCTCGATGTGTTAATACAAGAATGTACGAACATATACGTCATTATTGGAACAAAATCTCAACAACAAAAAAAGAATTGGTGATATCCTTTTGTTAACTCTGTGAGGTAAATTTTTTAATCATGAAAATCAATCCATGAAAAATAGAGGCAACACGTAACATAAGAAATAACACGCACAACAACAAAATGAATGATGCAACAATTGTTTGGTCATGATTCTTCCATTCTTAAAATGGTCCCGCTGTGAAAAATAAGAAGAAAAAAATACTTTACAAATATTTCGAAATTGGTTTTTTTTTTTTTCATGAAAGATCATTACACACTCAAAATCAAAGCGTATACATACTTGTACTACGATATGTGCTAGCGTATGATCACAAATGTGCTACGATCATATTTAATATCAAATATAAAATGTAAATCGTGACACGTATCTTAAAAATATCGTTGACTGAGCCTGAACAATATTAAAACCTCAATTACAATTTGATTCAACAATGAAGACCAGGATTAACTCTTGAGTTGAATGGGCTATTGTCAACTTGTATTATTTCTATAGAAAATGGCAGACGCTAATCAGATGTAATCGCTCATCATTCCCGAAGATAACAAACTTATAACATAAGATTAGATAATTTAAGATAAATTCATTTCGTCCACAACAATATATTAAAATTTGTCGCCCTGTAGAAAAACGTACAAAGATATTTAAAAAGAACTATTAATATAAAAGTTATAAATATAAAAGTTAGTATAAAAGTTATTTAAAAAAAGGAAAAAAGAAGTAAATTAGGAAAAATAAAAAATCAGGTAAATATTAGTAAATGGTATAAAATACAATAACGTCCAAGATGTAAATATATATATATATATATATATATATATATATATATATATATATATATATATATATATATATATATATATATATATATATATATATATATATGCCCATATACATATATATGCCCACATACATATATATATATACATATATATATACATACACACACATACATACATATATACATACACACATATATACATACACACATACATACACACGCACATATATGCACATATATACACATACATATACAAATAGATATAAAAATTTGACTTAAAATATAAAAAACATCGCGCCTTGGTTGGCCCTCATTAAAGTGTGGCGGGGCCTTTCTGCCCCATTTCACTTTTAAATATACCCCTAGAGTACAGATATAAATTAATAAATCTATCTTATAAGCAGAAATATGACAATTATAGGCAAAAATTTACACCACAAATTACAAAAATTTCCCCATTGACTTATCATGCGGAATATTTTCGGAAAATAGACGGAAGTCCCAGCTCCGTCACAGGTTTCGCTGTTTGTTGGCCCACATGGGTGCATGCTGGATCTCATCTGCCCCTACTCCATTTAACTTTTAGATATAGCCTTAGAGTACAGCTATCTTATAAGCAGAAATATGACAATTATAGCCAAAAATGTATACTAAAAATGACAAAAATAATTCGTATTGTTTGAATGTTTATATTATTTTGCTCGAATTTTTCCTCATTCTCAAATATTGAAGGGTACGTGTGACATCTCTACACCTCCCGGTCGCGACGCCCCTGTCCATTGAACATTTAGATATAAGCTTAGGTTCGTCACATGTTGCGGATTTTCATTGTCCCTCATATTGCTGAGTACCATCTGCCCCTTAACCCAGTTGACTTTTAGTTATACCCCTAAAGAACATATATGAATTGATAAATCAATTTATATGTAGATATTTGAAAATTATGGACGAAAATATACACTTAAAAGGACACAAATTTGGCCATTGACTTAACACGTTCATTTTTCTTCGGAAAATCAATAACAAGTTCATGCCCCTTACCCTACGTCACAACTTGCGTTTTTTGTTGTCCCTCATCGGCGGTGGGGGTCTTGTGGCCCCTACCCCATATGACTTTGAAATCTTTCTTTAAAGAACAGATATAAATTCAAAACTCATTTTTTTAGGAATATGACAATTTTTGAAGATATTAAAGGCTTGAATAACATAAATGTTTCTTGATTTATCACAGTACCGTGCAGCCCGTCAAAGATTGCATTTTCAGTGTCTATCATTAATGTATGGTTGGTGTCTTGAGCCCCGTACCACATTGTACAGATAGATTGTATAAATGATTCAAACACAAGAAGAAGGAAACAATGAAAATGTGAATAAATATAAACGACATAGGTATATTTTCAAAAAAATTGTCGGACACTGAACAAAGGCGTAGAACACTTACAAATGTATAAGTCGATAAACATACATGTGCTGTACTGCAATTCCATTGTTTTATATACTGTCATATATGTGTCTCTTAGTTTATACATTTTCCACATGACATAATGTACAGATTCATATGCTATGTAGTAACTAAAAGACATAGGCGTAATTTTCAACGATGTAAATCTACAATGGCAGAAATAAAGTACTCAATGGCGCAACTATAATTTGGAGGCCGTGTGAAATACATGTGGTCGGGCCCCATAACAAACATATCACAGTGGCATTGTTCGGGGCCCAAATGTCGATTTTTGCTTGGGCCCGTGGGGTTTAGCCACGGGCAATATTGTTGCAGCACTGATAGTAAAGTAACTTCTAACACTTTGTACCATACCCTACAAAGGTCCCTCGTATAAATAGGGCATTTTTAAGAACAGTTTTTAAGTTTTAAGCCCCCCCCCCCCTCGCTTGGCGAAATATATATCCATATTTGTCGAAGAAACAAAATCATTGCTACAGATAGCTTTCGCTTACAATATGAACATGCTGATCTAATACCTAAGGATAATGTGCAGATCTATAGTCATATTTTATAGGGTAACTGACATTTTACAACTTCGACTAAAATGCATATAAACAAACATTCATTATTGCTATGAATACTACTAGCGTCTTTTTTGTGTGTTTCGTGTAAAATCTCTTGCCTATCAATGAATATTAAGATAACCGCACAGTTGAACTTCCTGCAGATAATTGAACATTTCAAACACCATTGTGAATTGTCATAATAATCCGATTCCCATATATTTAGACAAAATTTCATGACTGCATGAAGGTTCTTCGTAATTTGGTAATAATATCCACGCATATCACATTTAATTGTGGTAAAATGCAATTCTATAATTAAGTAATACGTCAGTACATAAGCTATAAAAACATGTATTATATTGACAGAATGAATTAAATTAAAACCAAATTTTGAGAAAAAAACTTACGATGAAAAAAAAGCATATGATGACAATGAGTAACTGATTCCATCATACTTGAAAGATATTGAACTTATAAGTTTGGGGTTTCGCGTTGTTCATAATAACAAATTAATATCTTCATATTGTAAAGATTTACAACAAAGGAATTGATGTCACAACGTTTTAGACATTAACAAGTGGTACCTTGCAGATTTATAATCTATTGAAATTCAAAAATGCACTCAGAACATTTGGATTCGAATATCCTGTTTTTAAAATATACAGTATATGATACATGAATTATTAGAATGATTCTTATGACGTTAATTTCAATCATAAGTAACTTAGCGCTTATAGTAAATAATTACTTCAAATGACTCTATCAACGCACAAAATATCATGTTTTATAGTATGATTCCAAAGGTCTTTAACTGAAATTTTGTGTTTATTTTGGTTCAACACATTGATTATTTTTGTACCATTTTTTGTTGTAATTATCGTTATGGGTACTGGGTGCTTGTCCATCCATTGCCACCTTTGCGTGGGCCATTTCGTGAATTAGGATTTCGTATAACTGTGACTGGTGTGCTCGACTATAAATATAAATAAATTCAAAGGATTTTACACGAGAATGTGTAAGCCCCTTAATATTCGAATCCAAATGCTCTAGAAGTCTTTCTAATACTATGCAAAAGCTTTTCATTACTGGGAGGAAAATAATTCTTCATTGCAATCTCGTTGATCATGCATACAGTGTTAATGTAGTTTGGTACCACTTGTGAATGCCGTAAAGTTCGTAAAACATCTTTAGGTCATCTGGTGACTTTTAGAGTCCATTCTTTTCGCGCTTGCTTCTACTTTCTTTTTAATCGATCTTTTTCGACAATAAGAACAATAATAATCTTCCTTTGGTATCCGCTGCCATATGCATGCCTCATGAAATCATTCCTCACAAGTTTGCCATTGTGCCATTCTGTTACCATCATCCGGCTGCCAACAACTGCCGAAACTAAATTGCTTCCGTATGAAGTCTTAAACGATGTCTGGTCACCTTTCGATCTTTTGAGCGGATACCAAAGGGAGCCATCATTCAAATTATCAAGAAGACTTTGCCACATTGTATCTTCATCGAAAGTAAAGTTTACGGGGTTTAAACCCACGCAAAGACTGAAAGAGCGGAAGCAAAAGCAAGCGCGACAACTCCACATGACATGTATACAAATATGTGGATTATTGGTTTGCAGTAGAGATGCTGCAGCTTTAACCATATCAATAGGATAGGAAAACCTAGGTGGAAACTTGCTATCAAATATCTTTACACCTGGATGCTGCACCCCAATGTTACTTAAAACGACCCAATGAGTAGGCTATTCGTCAAATTGACCACTTGGACAAATCCACCTGATTCAGGTTTGAGACCAGAACGCACATTAAAGAGTATTTTGTAATCCTCCAACGACCGCTGAATATTTTTCCTTTAAAAGAGTTTGCCCTGCATTTATTAATAAGTCATTTAACCACGTCTTTTCAATTAAACCATGGACTTAAACTTTTTTAACTCCATGATTAAACTTTGTCTTTCATTCTGACTTAAACCTAAATGGGTTAACCGCCCCGAATTGAGTTCCGCTCATTTTGATTGTTTGGTTTGGATCATTTTCTGCTCTATTGTTGTTCGCACAGTTACCATCTGAGCAGGGAAGTGCCATCTCTGATCTGAGTACAGTTATTTTTCTAATAGACTGGATTGCTGTTGTGTTGTTATGAGGATTGGGGTTATTTGGATTTGGGGGCTGAGTTGTCATTTTATAATACTGTGGTGTTGATATGTTAGATGAACTGCATGGGTCATTTTGATTGGGGTTTTTAATTCTTCTTGTATCAGAATGTGATGCTGCTGCTGCCGTGTTAGGGTAACGGGGGGCACTCAGATTATGGGGGGGGGGGGCTGAATTCTTCTTGTATCAGATTGTGATGTTGCTGCCTTGTTAGGGTAACTGGGGGCATTCAGATTAGGGGCTGAGTTTTTTTTGTACCAGATTGTGATGTTGCTGCCGTGTAAGGGTAACTGGGGGCATTCAGATTGGCGGTCTGAGTTCTTGTATCAGATTGTGATGTTGCTGCCCTGTTAGGGTAACTGGGTGCATTCAGATGGGGAGGGGGTGGGCTGAGTTCTTCTTGTATCAGATTGTGATGTTGCTGCCGTGTTAGGGTAACTGTGGGCATTCAGATGGGAGGAGGGGGCTGAGTTCTTCTTGTATCAGAATGTGATGTTGCTGCCGTGTTAGGGTAACTGGGGACGTTCAGATGGGGGCAGGACTGAGTTCTTCTTGTATCAGAATGTGATGTTGCTGCCGTGTTAGGGTAACTGGGGACGTTCAGATGGGGGCTGAGTTCTTCTTGTATCAGAATGTGATGTTGCTGCCGTGTTAGGGTAACTGGGGAATTCAGATGGGGGCTGACTTCTTCTTGTATCAAAATGTGATGTTGCTGCCGTGTTAGGGTAACTGGGGGCATTCAGATGGGGGGGCTGAGTTCTTCTTGTATCAGAATGTGATGTTGCTGCCGTGTTAGGGTAACTGGGGACGTTCAGATGGGGCAGGACTGAGTTCTTCTTGTATCAGAATGTGATGTTGCTGCCGTGTTAGGGTAACTGGGGACGTTCAGATGGGGGCTGAGTTCTTCTTGTATCACAATGTGATGTTGCTGCCGTGTTAGGGTAACTGGGGAATTCAGATGGGGGGCAGGACTGAGTTCTTCTTGTATCAGAATGGGATGTTGCTGCCGTGTTAGGGTAACTGGGGACGTTCAGATGGGGAGGGGGCTGAGTTCTTCTTGTATCAGAATGTGATGTTGCTGCCGTGTTAGGGTAACTGGGGGCATTCAGATGGGGGCTGAGTACTCCTTGTATCAGATTGTGATGTTGCTGCCGTGTTAGGGTAACTGGGGGCATTCAGATGGGGGAAGGGGGCTGAGTACTCCTTGTATCAGATTGTGATGTTGCTGCCGTGTTAGGGTAGCTGGGGGAATTCAGATGGGGGAGGGGGGGGGGGTTGGCTGAGTTCTTCTTGTATCAGATTGTGATGTTGCTGCCTTGTTAGGGTAGCTGGGAATTCAGATTGGGGAGGGGGTGCTGGGTTCTTCTTGTATTAGATTGTGATGTTGCTGCCGTGTTGTGGGAACTGGCTTCATTTGTATCTGGTTGTTGAGACGATCGCGTTTTAGTATTGCTTGCTGCTTTATTAAAGTTTACTTCTGGCCTTCCTAAAGCAATACAAGTTACTGGATTTCCTATGCTTTTTTCTAGTCTTATTATCTGCTTTTATTGATATCGGCGTTAATTTAGATACTTTTGAATAAATAAATAAAAATTTCACAGAAGTCATTTGCTTTAAGAAGTAATTAGTTTTATATATTTCATTGTGTAGTTGTTCCTGTGCTTGTGTGTTTATTTTCCCCACTAATTCGGGTATATACGAATTTAACTCTCCGCAGTATTTCAGACTTACTTTTAGTGTTTTTCTCGTGCAATCTATCAAAAAGGCTAACATGTTTGCTGCAACCAGTTACTGGATGCATATTACCACTTGTGTCAGGTCCTTTTTTAGTTCTAGCAAGCAAGGCATATGTTTTACCAAATTTTGTCGCGTAAACATTCCCATGTGGACACACCATTGACCTCCAACTCCCAGATGAACCCTGTAATTAAAAAAAAAAAAAACTTTGTTGATGTGTAACCGTCCTCGATTAAGGTGTCACGTATTCTCCCAACTATATGATAATGATAATAATAATAATAATAATAATAATAATAATAATAATAATAATAATAATAATAATAATAATAATAATAATAATAATAATAATAATAATAATAATAATAATAATAATAATAATAATAATAATAATAATGATAATAATAATAATGATAATAATGATAATATAATAATAATAATAATAATAATAATAATAATAATAATAATAATAATAATAATAATGATAATAATAATAATAATGATAATGATAATAATAATAATAATAATAATAATAATAATAATAATAATAATAATAATAATGATAATAATAATAATAATAATAATAATAATAATAATAATAATAATAATAATAATAATAATAATAATAATAATAATAATAATAATAATAATAATAATAATAATAATAATAATAATAATAATAATAATAATAATAATAATAATAATAATAATAATAATAATAATAATAATAATAATAATAATAATAATAATAATAATAATAATAATAATAATAATAATAATAATAATAATAATGATAATCATAATAATAATAATAATAATAATAATAATAATAATAATAATAATAATAATAATAACAATAATAATAATAATAATAATAATATATAAATCTATATAGCGCTAATTTTGTAAAAACATTTAAAAGCGCTTTACATACAAGGAAATTAGATACGAAAACAAAAATAAGAATACAGAAATGACAATAAAATAGAAATACAATGGATCAAGCTGCACATTAGATTAATGTCTTTTTAAACAAAAAAGTTTTAAGTTTAGTTTTGAAGGAGGTCAGGGATACACTATCAATACATTTGAGTTCAGTTGGGATTAAATTCCACAACCAAGGACCTTTATAAGCAAAGGCCCTTTCACCAAGAGTTTTATGCTGAATACTGGGAACAAATAGGGACTTGAAACGAAAGGCATAGTGGGGTGGTTTTTCAACTACCATTTCACATAAATATTTTGGTGCAAGGTCTTTAATGCACTTGAACACTTGTAAAATAATTTCATAATCAATTCTTTTTTTTGACTGGTAACCAGTGAAGGGACTTCAAAACAGCATTAATGTGAGAAAATTTTGGTAGTCTGAAAATCAACCGAGCAGCACCATTAAGTATTCTTTGAATTCTGTAAAGTTGATAATCAGGTAGTCCAACAAGAAGTGAATTACAATAATTAATGTAACTTATAAGAAAAGCATTAATACGGGTTTTATGGAATCTACATTAAGATATTTGGAAATCTGACGAATGTTATAAAGACCGTGATAAGCTTTGGAATAAACTTTCCTAATATGAATATTTATATTCATAGTGATTGTCCAAATAAATACCCAAGTTTTTAACACTGACAAATGGTTTTATTTCAGCATCACCAACTTTGATGGATTGGACTCCAGCTTTAGCTAATTGCTGACGAGTGCCAAATTTTGAAGAAATTCAGTTTTGGAGTCATTGATCATTAGATTGTTCTTGACCATCCAAGACCTTATTTCAGCAATAAGAGATTGCATTGCCCCGACTGCCTCTTTTCTGAGATAGAGCCGGCCGGTAGTGAATGAGCAGTAAAGCTGAGTATCATCAACATAGCTATGATGGGCTTGTGGGATATGCTTTGACACAATACTGACTGACTGAAGAGTTGAGAAACATAACCCAAAAATAATATGGGACCCAAGCAGCTGCCTTGAGGTACGCCACAGTCCAACGGAAAGTTTTTGGATCTAGCACCTTTAACAAAAACATGTTGCTTTCTAGACGATAGATAGGATATGAGCCATTGTTGGATGTCACCAGCAATTCTAGTTTTGACATTTTTGATAAGCCCTTTACCCCCACGTCTCGTCCTATTTGTCTGATGTATGGCAAATGACCGCCATCATCCATTAGTCTCTCCTGTGTAAATACACGTGCGTCATTTTCTATTATTCCATTACCCCTTTGAAGTTTTCTGTGCTTGGTATTTAAGATATGCCAGACTACGTGTTTTCCCTCCCATATATGGCGCCCAAAATTTGTATGAAGGTGTGATTTTGTAAGGGTTAAAAGTGTCGTCGGAAGTTATATCTGAAGCTAAAATGTGTTTTTCTACATCGGTCCAAAATTCTTTACAATTTACGGAATCATTTCCCTATCTTTCATCAGGTAATCCTAAGTTTGACACATCGCAACGAAAAGCACCTTTTTTTGTCAATATCTAGAATGATTTTTTAGGGTGGTGACCACAAATTGCATAATTAAATTCATAGTCTCTTTTACAAAGGGTTTGGAAATGCAAAAAAACAAACAATTGATGATATTTTGAGGTCTGATATTTTCATTAGGTTACTTATTGATAAGATCGGTATGCCGCTCTAGAGCAAGAACAATCCAGGCCTTTCTCTAAACGATCAAGTAATTCCAGAGATATCACAAATAAATCATTGTAATTATGCACGCTATTGTTATATTCCTGATATTGAAATGGAATGTTGCAGTTAGGACAAAGTTTACAATAAGTCACAATATTGTTTATAACGGCAAGAAACGCCACTAGCTTGGCTTTTATCAGATATTTTCAGAGGTGGGGATAAAACGCTATTGCAAAAATAACAAATAATTTCCGTTGGTATGAATTCTACAGGATAATTATTTCCTTTTTTAATCAAATTTTCAGGGATTGACCATGGAATAGCTTTATTTTCTTTCAGGTACGCACAAATTGATTTGATTACATCCTCACTTTTAGGTGGATATACAAGTCTAAAAACAGGCACAAAATCATCTTTCGCTAAATTTATGTTTGAAATAGTTTCAAATTGTTTGAGGTATCAAAGACAGACACCTTTATGTACGCATTTGCTAACTTGCTTACAACAACCACAGCTAATTCTTAAACCAGTCTATTTTCCGAAAATAATCCGCGTGTTAAGTCAAGGTCAATGGGAAAATCTTTCTCAATTTTGGTGTAATTTTTTGCCTATAATTGTCATATTTCAGCATATAAGACAGATTTATGAATTTATATTTGTACTCTAGAGGTAGATCTAAAAGTTCAATGTGATAAAGGGCAGAAGGGCCCCGCCCCACTTTAATAAGGGCCAACCAAAAGCGCAACCTGTGACGGAGCTGCGACTTAGTCTATTTTCCCGACATAACAGCTTGATACGTGCTTTGGCACCTCGGCTCTCGGATGTTACGTGCTCTAGCGCTTTACTCCTACCTGGCGGATCCAGACTAGCCTAGCGTAATCTGTATAGGCGTAGGCCTAAGTGTAGGCTCGTATCGCAAAAGAACATTGATATTGCAATGTTCTGTAAGAAATCAATAAAATAAATGGCCAAATATGGTATGAAAAGGTAACTGATTAATTTCTTCGGCATTTTAAATACATATCTAAGGAAAATATTTATGATTTTTATATTATTTTGTGTATTTTTCTATAATTTAGGGCACCCAAATTTCCAAGATTTTAACATAAATATATCGAAAAGTTATTTTAACGGTCAGGTATCATCTGAATTACATAATCCAGAAAAAGAGGTGATTATGTTTAATGAATTGAGCCTTGAATTGAGCAATCTGAAAACAGGAAATTACACTTGAATTCTGAACCCTAAGAAATTAATAGTTTTAGACATGGGGCACTAAATTCGATACAATATTCGGTCTTTTTGTTAAAAAATGACCCCAAATAATATTACCAGAGAGCGTGACGTCATTCGCCCTATACTACGTATAGGCCGAAGGCCGAGAGTCGAAACTTTTATACCTCAGTGCGTGACACTTTTTGGTTAGTCCTCCACCAATATTGGTTCCAAGTGAGAGCAGTACATATGTCGGAACAATGAAAATTGGAGTCAATACAAAATAGGCAAACTGCAAATTTAACCTAAGAAATAAAAATTGAAATTCTTTACATGCAAAAATTAATTATATTTATATTAGTTTTAATCATAACTTGTCTTTCATTAAAATTTTAACAACAACACAAAACCAACGATTTCTTTTTACAGTACATGCAGGACGACAACACTTTAGCGCATCGTTAGATTGTAGACAGGCTTGTATCGCACTTACTAAGTTAGGCCTAACTGATAAGTATATTTTAAGAAAAATACTACGCGAACAATCTTTCTGATAAGGGATAAATGATTCAAACTAGTAGATGTCTTGAACAATTTCGGTAAACCTAGAATAATGTGCTATCTTAATTGTGCCAGTTGTTGCACAGTGAAGCTAGTTAACGCCGTATGTACACAGTACACCGTTACTACACGTTAGTTTAACCATAACTGACCCACAGGTGTTCCTAACGTTATGGCAACCTATACGCTTACTATATATCATTATATATAGTAAGCGTATAGGTTGCCATAACGTTAGGAACACCTGTGAACTGACCGACGTAAACGCAGACAAATATAGGCAATAATCTTAGTTTTATTTAGGAACAAGAATAAGTTGCTTATCAAATCTTATTTTACTTAGACATATATGTAGCGATTGATTGCTTTCAAAAAGCGTCGCCGGGGTAATCATGGGTCATTGTGTTTCCTAGCCAGGCTACAGTAACTTTAGTGTAGCTTAGGCCTACATTGTGTGAAACCACTTGTAATTTGGTAGCATAACGTTAGGGCTATGTACATTACCATGGTATTGACTTGTAAATGTCTGTCATGATAAAAAGGCCATGCTTGAGACGCAACATTACAATTGTTAGCTAGGGTGGGGTGGGCATGAGACCAATATAGGCCTAGGTCTATTTAGTTTTATAGTTGGTTATCAACAAAACACCCATCAAACAAAGTATAAACAGACTGACCAACTGGCAGATAGGTGTGTATAAAACAAAGTAACTTAAGTGCCAACTTGTTTAGATAGGTAGAGATACAGTAGATCAAATAGCTCACTTATTACTTTTATTTCTATTTTAATAAACTATTAAGTTTTCAGTTTCATTCACATTTTTCTGTTCAACATCACTTACCAACAATTGCAAGCCCTAAATTTATAAAGTTTAACTTTAAAAATAATCATAAACCTCTTTGGAATAGGCCTATATGTTGTATTGCAGCCTGCATTTTTTATTCTATGTGTATTACTTATTAAAGTTACTTTCAATTTGTTTGCAAAAGTTTCTCAAGCTCTCAAGTTGGGAAGATAAAAAAGCTCCACTTGAACATTTTGCTTCATGTAATTTCTCTTCTCATTGACAGGCAATCTTTAGTTCTGCTCTCATTTGTTTTTGCTTTGCTATCCAATGAACAAATTATTACAGTGCATTAGTATTCCAACTTTTATGTTGTATGATTGTTAAAAATCATTGACTGTACTACAGAGTACGAATATTGTTTGCAATGTAAATTAATTTTGTACCAAATATTAGTGAGCTGAATACCTGTATATCATTTTGTAGTACACAATACCCTTCCCAAATGTTTTATGACTCCAGGCACATGTATAATGATTTTTCTTGATAGTGGAATGTACTATTATCAGGTTATTAGGATATAACATGGTAAGTTTAGTGTACGCTTTTTATACATAAAATTTTGTCTGCCTAACCAAAAAAAGACAAACCCCAAGTGAAAATTCAAGATCAAAACCAGCAGACCAGGCTTTTATTTGCAGTAAACAGACATGAAAAATTACACTGTCTTTTACTAGGCTTAACTCAGTTGAATATAGGCCACACTTTATAACCATGGGGATCTATAGTTGTTAGACTGCATAGGAAGAACCTCAGATTTTGTTGATTTCTGTTTCTTTCTTAAAAACTCATATTGTGAAATAATAACATACTGTGGTATATCTATACCTATATCAACATCACTCCAGAAAGTTTGCTGATTTCAGCTAAAGCTGTAGTGATAAGTGCAGGACTTAAGGCAGTACGTTCATCCACAGAAGATGTCTCATAGGGAAACTGTCAGGAATATTTGTAAAGTTGATTACCAGTTGTTAAAGTTGAATTTATACAAGTGATTATTGCAGAAAATCAAAATTGTGATGTCAAAGCTTGTAAATTTGTTACCTCCATAATGAAGTCCCAATTCCTGTATCATAAATGTACATGAAAATTTATAGGAATGATTTTTAGAGGTTAATGGCAGAATAATGTGTTGATCTGTTTTTAAAAACCTGAACTTACACACCATTTCTTTTAGCTGTACCAGTTATTTAAGTCAATTGATGTAAATTTCCTGTATTATTTACAAATTATTCTTTCTTTACCCTACACACAATTGAATTAATCAACTGTTTAATGTGTTCCCTTTAACACCAGAAAGTTAATAGGTTTGAGATGGGCATGGCAAACTACCAATTCATTGGGTTGAACATAAACTGATAATAAGAGTTAATAGCTTTCCCTGACAAAATGAGCCCAACTGTAACAATGATTGCATGTATCATGATCATAGAGCTAATGTGTGAGTTATTTGCATTCACCTTATGTTTGGCATAAATAATGTTCCCTTCACAAATATCCAAGTACGGATTAGTTCATTTCCAGTATCCATGAAATCTTTGCCAAGTTTTGTTTAAATTCAAGCAGTATACACAACAAATCACCAGGCGAATTCAGTAGGTTTGGGCAGCTAATCTGAAGCAAATTATAGCCTAAATTCTTGTTAATATTATTCAAGTTCTAACTTGCATGTAGTCTTCCGAGAATGTACTTTAGCTATTATTCATATCCCACAATACACTTTTTGACATTACTTGTGGCGTTCGTGAGGCCGCAGACCAGTAAACAACAACAATCCTACAATGTCAGCATACAGAAACGGGTTAAAGTGAAAGAAATTACGGCCAAACGATGGTAAATGATTCTAATCCATAACTAACAAGAATGTAGCCTTTTTGTAGGCCTAACTGCTAGGTCTGAATTTGAATAGGTTAAGTTGGCAACTTAAATTCTTCAGCCTTTTTCATACTACCCGATAATCCCGAGCCTAAACTAGGCTTCAATAACTAGGCTATATCTACCTTAATTAATATTACATTGTACATCTCTAGGATCACAGATGTCTGACTGCGCACGACTAGCTTTTATAAAATAAAAGCAGGCAGACTGCAATTACTACGGAACCGGGGGTGTACAGGTGGCTAGGGCCGGCCCATCGCTAACGTTATTCCTTAAATAGGCCTACGGTGTTGGCCGACCTTCACCAACTAGGCTAGGGCCTAGGCCCCCTAGGCGTAATGCATAACGGCTTCGATAAGGTTAGGCATTAATTTCTTTAAAATGCTAAAACCTTTCAATTTGTCATGTTCAGACGTAGAACAATGAGTAATAAACGCATTGGCATCGTACCGTACCGGTATCGCGAAAAGTACCTGCACTGTGTGCATGGTTTGTCAATTTTTTTTCGCACTTGATCCATGGATGACGTCCCTTCCCCCACCCTCCCCCTCCGGACCAAATGACAACTCCAGAGAAAAGGCTTAAAAAATAATTTCTTTGCCAATATGCCACTATAGATTATAGCGCTAGGCCTATGTCCACGTTTTGTGCCTCGAAACAAATGATGAACATATCAAATACGACTTGCCACTAAAACAGATAAAAAAGAAAGAAAAATGCGGAACTAATTTGTCTTGGAACAGATCATTGTGGCGGGTGCTTGACTTTTTTCGATATACAGTAAGCGTGCGTGCGCGTAAACGCCTGAGAATTTGAATGTGCCGCGGTAGAGGGGTACTCTAACGCAGCTGGTCGTTTGTTTACAAAAAAAAACATTCAGATTTAAGCATATCATGCGTGCGCAACGCTAAATGTACACTAAATGTACCTTACGGTCTATGCATAATGCACTGACTACTGGGATTCCTACGACTTTTTAAAATATATTTTAGATTTATTTGTATATTTCTTGATGCCAGGATGTCCTGTAACTATGCATAATTTTAATATTTCTTTAGTTCAACACACAGTGTAAACATTTTCAATTTCGTTGACTTCTCTGTAGAACCCTATCATCGTCAGCGGATCCAGACTAGCCTAACGTAATCTGTATAGGGTGTTAGTCAGATAAACATCTGACCGTAGTATACGCTATAGTCATTACATGACTGCGAATACTCGGTCAAACATCATCCTATGCATACAACGGTGGAAACCGCTACATTATCTCATCATAGTCGCGTCGCAGAATATTTGCGACGCACTCCTGTTTTGCGAACATTTTCCAATAAATTTGTACTTTATTACCTCATTCATTTTAACCTGCAAAAGTTAAGCTACATAACTAAAACAGCTTCTAGTATGTAACTCTTAATCATAAAAACTTGGACACATAAAAATACATTCAATAACTATGAACTAAAACTCGTAGAAAGAAGAAACTTTCACCTACCTCGGTTGCTACCTTCTGACAATAGTGTGCGTCGAAGTAAATGTACCTAATTATTTCAAATTCTATCGAACATCAGCCATGCCAGCGTAGCGTAAATATTGAATGCGGGCGTATAAAACAAATCGTACGTCTAAAACAAGTGCACACTTCCATTGACTTTACTAATTGAAGATAGTATTAGTAATCATGGCATATAGGAAATATTCAGGACCTCTAATTAATGAAATAAATGACAAGTATACATTCACGTTTTTGTTTTTGTTTTGCCAAATGCGTCCTATAAGCAACTGGAGGTGGCAATCAAAATATACTTCCATGAGCTGTTTGGCAACTGGAAGCGTCAAAAATTTAACTAAAGCCGAAAAATTTACCTCAAGTTTAGGCCTATTGCCATACATTATCAATTAAAATTGAAGTAAACATTATTATGATGTGTATTGAAAACTAATTAAAGATGCAATAAAGGAGTTTCCCGTATAGTTCAATGTTGTTCCCAATCATGGGTTTCATTCTGGTACGAATGCACGCGAAATAGGCAAGGAGCGAGTCAAAAAGAGGGCAACGTGGTCGTAAAACTTCGGGTATACATGCATCTGAAAATGAAAAAGCACAAATAATGAGAAATAACAGTTTTGATGTCGAAAACAGCCATTTCAAAGCATAAAAAGAGTTTTGAGCATCACAACCGTTACTTTGTAGCAAGGACGAAAATAACGCCTAAATTAAATATCACAAAGGGTACTTCTTGACCCGTTGCTTTCGTGAAATAAAGGGCCCAATTCTTGCCTCCATTGTCCCCGTGAGGAGAAGGGTAGGGGTTGCCCCGTGGTTCAGGTGGTCTTGGTTTCATTGCCTGTCTACGTCTCATACGGAAGGCTTTGATATGTAGATTGTTTTTTTTTTTAGTATTCAAATTGTAGCCTTACACGTATATACTGATAGAGATAGATATAGACAGAAAAACTATTCTAAATTGTCCCGATTTATTTTTTGTCGGACAAATTTGTCTAACACCCCCTGCGATCGAGGTCTAGTTATACCCCTGCGTGCATGATGAACAGAGGACAGAATTAATCCATAACAGAATTACAACTTACGAATTGCAGGTATTCATAACACTTTAAATGGAACTAAGGCTCATTTTTCCTGTTTCAGATCCTCATTAAAAATTGTAAATAAAGAAAGTGCCCGTAACAACTTTTCTACCCTAATTGGCCTGAATTACTTCCACCTCCCCTGGGTATAGCTGAAGCGCAATTTCTCCTTCCTACCGCGACTAAAATTGAAGTTAAAATTCAATCGGCGTGAAAATTGCTGATGACCCTTTTCTTTTAGTATTAAATTTGCAATAACAATAATTAGAAAATCATTATATAATTTCTTTGAACGAGGCTAGGCCCGTATACTGGTATACGTCTGTACGTCGAAATACAAGAAACGGATGTACTTGAAAGTTGATCCGGCGAGATCAAACTACGTTGTTAACCAGTGCTTATGCTACATCCAGCCTTGTTCCAAATTTGTCTTTGTGTCGACCTATTCATGTACACTTTGCAAAAACTAAACATGAAATGAATTTAAGTTGCTTCAAACTCAACTCACCATACAGAGCTTCATTATTGAGGACCGAAAATACTTACCCCCAATAAAAAAATGATAACAACGGAAATGGCCCTCGCTTCAAACGCCACTAAATTTGTAAACGGGTGAGGCGATTCATAACAGAATTCGGTTGATGGTTTCCCTTCCTCCCTCCCTCCCTTCCTCTCCTTCCGGGATCGATGGGCCCCTTGACTATTTCCATACTGTCCATGATTAGTTTGGTTGTGTTGTATCTATCAACACGCTAATGAAATGCTAGGCGTCCTGTCCCCTCCTGTTTTGAATCCCGTCTGTCTTTTGTTAGTTTCGCTAATTGGAATGTTTGCGTCAGTGTTGATAAATTGTGATACCTTTGAATATGCGCCCTTGATTGCCCATCGGGCGGAAGGTCATAATTGACCAACAAAAAAAAGAGTATGTTTTGTATGTTGGCTCCTCAGGCCCGTATCCGGGGTAAAGGGAGAGGGGGGGGGGGGGGATTGTCAGAACGAACGAACCCCCTTTTGTTGAGAAAGTGCCCTTTTGAAATCTAAAAGAATAATAAGCATATAGAATTTCAATGTTTGTTGTCCTGTCATACGAAAAACGGACCACCCCTTTCAATTTCCTTGCTACCCCTGGTTCGGCGTAGATATTATAATTTTTCTTCCAAAATTGCGTGACAGAGGAACCAGGACCCTTCGTAAAACAACAGAAAACTTTTTGGGACCTTCCATAATCTACATTGCAGTTCTAACATATTACATACCCCAAATATTTTCTTGCAAAAGTGTCCTTATCTTCAGATCTTAATGTCCTATTCCTTCTACATTAAACGTTCTTCAGAAATACTGCTCAGGAAATATAACTCCATCAACAAAACAGGTATCTATAATTAATCCATTTTGATAAAAATAACTGCAGTGCCATCTGTGGCCTTATAAAGATCCTGCCGCGACCAGCGCGGCCGCGGCGGCACGTGTGTCCACTTCGCTGGCGTTATATTTATTAGTATGTGTATCGGTGTTGTGCACCCTAGTTGAAAAAAAGAAAAAGTTACAAGAGCGTACGGTTGAAGTGAAAGGAGTGTACAATATTGGCTTACATTTTTACCCATTTTTATTCATTTTAGGAATACCGACAAGTTTTAATTACTTACAAGGTTAACAGGAGAAGTTAACTATATATTTTATTATCATTATTTTGTTTTGATATTGTTATTATAATTTTTTTTAAATATATTGTTATTATTATTATTAATATCATTATTCATTATTGTAATTTTTATATAATTTTTTTTTTTTTTTGGGGTGGGAGGAACTTCATCTCGGATTTGAACGAATTGAAAAATCCATCAAGGCTAAGTGAGACGTGGACGACGAGTCTCTTTGCCCTCCTCATGGCGGCGCTGCTACTGGGGCGTACTTCTGCATCACCGTGGTTTATATCCAGATTATAATATATAGATACCCGATGTAGATTAGTACAGTTATCAGAACAACAAAAAAAGTGCTGCCAAAAGCAGTCAAAATCTCCTTATATCAAGAAAATGGACTTTGTGCAGTAACTGTTTACCTTGGTTCGTAGCTTCTGTAATTGCTCTTTACTTCGTCAACTGTAAGTGATTTAATTTAAAGTGGCTTAGGATATATAACATGCGAGGTTATCGTCTTTTAATTAATCTCACTCGATGGTATAGAACTGGATTTTTGCATGTCCAACCTCTGCCATGTGCTTATTTAAATCCAAATCTGCAAATTGCTGATACCCCCCTTCCCCCCCCCCCCTTACCACTTCCTCCTAAGCCCTCCGCTTCCGACGGCACTGAAAGGCGTAGGAAGAGGGGCAGAGAAAGAAGCAAGCTGCTTTTCTGAGAGGGTTCACGTTCACCTGCCCGGTTGCATATTAATTTGCCCGGGTTGTGAGGTAAAATAGTAACATAAAATTGAAGATATTTTGGTAAAATTATTTGAAATTTTGGTGAATTTTCAGAACATCCAGAAAATTAAAAAAACATTTCCCAAGAATTGAAAAAAAAATCCCCAAAATTAAAAAAGATTTCTCAAAACTTGATTTACCAGTGTAATTTTTTGGCTTGCAACCAGGGAATATCTTGGGTCTCATTAATTGTTGTCCCTATGAGGTCACCCTTCCTACGCCCCTGCTTACGCCAATATATATTAGCAAAGGCAGAAGTATCACCTTGATCCATGGGTGTATAGCCAGCTAGGCAGCTAGGGGTCGACGCTGCGGAAGTAAATCTCCTCCCGCCTAAAGTAAAATGGAAGAAAAAATGGTATTTTAATAGGATGAGCGTGAAAGAATTCAGCATGCACTAAAGATCTTGGTATCTGTTTTTTGTTTTTTTTGAAGGGGGAATTTGGGAATCAGGAGACTCAAACCAAAGGATAAATACAAACAAATATTAACAAAAATTAAAACTTATATACGATTTCGTGTGTAGCTTGTAAAAAGTCACCCAAGGTTAAAAGTACTTCGATATTTATAGGAGAATCCACACTCGGCAAATATAATCAAATCCCTTACAATTCCTGCAAACCCTGACCTACGTCTTTGTCAAAGTCATTGTTCGGTATGACTAAATTTACCTTTTTCAATGACAGGTTTTGAATAAGTTGTATAGGCTTATGCCTCAAAACACCTTACTACTAGTGGTGATACTACGGGAGGAGGGGGTGGACCAAGGGGAATTTTCCCCACGAGATCGCTTTGCCCGCACACTTTTACCAAAACATTTTGTACAGTACATACAGAGAATACTGATGAGTACATGCCCCCCTCCCATTCCCCCCATGAGACAAAGCTATCCATCTCTTGCACCCTGGCATTAAAATCCTGGCTCCGTCACTGCTTACTGGCACCGGCCTATAAAGGTCGTCAAGAAAATCCTCCGGGCAGACCATTGAGAAAGATTTACAGCAAAAAATTGAAACTTCCATCAGGCGTTTTAGGCACATTGCATATGCCCGTGGGTACACGGTACTTAAATACCCCATCACAGAAATATTTTTACTTTGATATCATTGATTCAGACTGCACACCCATCAAACAACCTTTTTTTCTGAAGCACGCATCCTCCCTTTGCTGTGCCTGAGGATATGGATTTCTCACATTACTGTCGCCACTACGGGGACATAGGCATCTCCTCCCGAGATTTTGCTTTGCCCCTGCCCCACTTTCCTCCATAATTGTTATTAGGTCTACTGACGATACATTTTGTGTAATATTTATAGACATTTCCCCTCCCATGATACAAATCTGTCCCTCTCTTGCCTTCTGGCATCAAAATCCTGGCGAAGAAGAAGAGGAATTACCCCTATTCCTACACATTTTCAGACTTCTTAAAAACCTTCTTTATTCCTTTTAAACTGAGGTCCTATAAAATTCGTTGTATTACATATATCTTTAAGATTTAGATCACAAACTGTCACAGACCTTGTACCTCGATCACAGAGCTTCATTTGATAACCCAAACAAATAAATATAGTCCTAAATATAATGTTGTAATGCCTAAGAACAACTCATGGCTTAACGACAAACAAGAGTACATATACTGATATAGGCCAGGTCGCATGCAGTGCGAAAATAACGAAGTCACCATTAGTTTGCTCCATTTTTGTTATGCAACTATGTAACTGATTAAAGGAAATTTTCGTTTTGGATATTTGGAGAACACATCTTGCGTTAAGATCCCAAGAGAAGTGAAAATAATTTTGTTGTAGACGGAGAAACCTACTTATTTTGTCATGACCTTGTTCATGTTGTTGAACTAATTGTGGATTAAATATGTATAGACTATTATTATGTACTATTTGCCTTTCATTTGCCAAGCTTGGTAAGTATTTGCTCTTTAATGCTACACAATACTACACAATATACACACACACACACACACACACACATATATATATATATATATATATATATATATATATATATATATATATGTATATATATATATATATATATATATATATATATATATATATATATATATATATATATATATATATATATATATATATATATATATATATATATATATATATATATATATATATATATATATATATATATATATATATATATATATATATATATATATATATATATATATATATATATATATATATATATATATATATATATATATATATATATATATATATATATATATATATATATATATATATATATATATATATATATATATATATATATATATATATATATATATATATATATATATATATATGACGACTATCAGCCGTGGCGTATAGCCTGAATAACTTGTTACATCGTTAGGGGCAACAATCCTCTCTAGGGCGTAAAGATATAAATCTAAACCAAACCAAATCAATATATTAATTTGGGGTATCCCAGTTGCGTACGAAGGGTCACCTCTCGGCTAAGAGGGATGGGGGAGTATAGGGATCCTCATTTTCGGGAAATTTGCCGGAAATTTCTTTCAGTTTGCAAAAAATTGATTAGATTTGTCCAATAATGTTGGACAAATTAGGTTAAATTTTGTTAAATCTTCTGAAAATTAATTTAAAATGTTTACAACTTTATTTTAATCATTTCCCAATTTCATCTCTTAACCAATTGTACGAAAACAGGAAACGGAAAGGTAAAATCCTGTGCTGTACTGTGCGAAAAAAATGTTATGCATCAGTCAGTCAGTGTTTCACCACAAAATGGGAGTATGTATACCCTGACTACCCAGGATCTACGCCATGGCCCCCTCCCCACTCCACCCCACCCCCAGTCGATTACAGTATCGAATGCAGAAAAAGATTTCAAAGAAGTGAACATAATTTTGTATTCGACGGAGAAACCGTGCTTCTTGTTATCAGTTGATCATAATCTTGTTGGAGTAAATGTGTAAATATGTATTACTTGTTACCATTCAGCCATTTGTCCTTTCCTTAAACTTCTTAAGTATCTGCATTTCATTCAAAGGTCGCATAACATGGTGGCTATCGATCCTATAATTAGTTAGCCACTTAAATGCGTGCGACGAGTATGTCAGTCAACCCTTAACTTTACACTACTGCGTAAGACGGACATAAGCGTCTTACAATTTATGCACCGAACTACGTCACATAAAACCTGGGGAATCCCCCCAAAACCGTTCCTTGTGAACACCAACATACATACACAAGGGCGCAAATCCAGGTGGGGACAGCGGGACGCGTCCACACCAACTTTTTTAGTGGTGGGGACATGATATACTGTGTCCCCACCATTTTTTCTTGACCAATGGTTTTCAAAACGTTGTATTTCGGGTACTTCAGTATTTGGCGCCATTTGATCCGGTAGAACTAATTCCGAATATAAATTTTCCAATTTAATTCGGCCTTACGGCGCTCATGTATTTCACCAAATTATTACAAGTCTAAATTTCTAAGTCATGAGATCTTAAAGGAGGTTTAGATGCAAGGTCTGAGAAGTGTTATTTCCGGCGATCTAGGGGGTATATTTAGCCAAATTTTCTTCCTATACACTACGCGCCAACTGATGGTGGCGCTCCGCTTAGATAGTGTCACGGATCCGATACCGACAAAATTGACACTCGCCTGACACGCGTCCTCACCTTTATTTATGACGATTTACGCCCTTGTATGCATGCGTCGTCATATAAGTCAAGCAGTGGCGCAAATAGAACCTTTATATGCATGCTTCGGGCAAAAAATAACTCAATAATTGCAATTCAATTGGCCACGGTATGCTGGCACGTCATCTAACAGATAATACAGGTCTTTAGTGTTACAAACGATAAGGGGGATTGCGGGGAACAAGCACTTCAAGAGGGGGAAATTCTCCCCTCCATATACCACTGGTAAGTTATATATTTGTTCGTTTGATATTACGCAAGGAGTTTCGGAGGTGCACGATACATTCGCAAGGGGAACGGTCCCCGTGCCGCATACAGTCATACGGCCTGAAATTCCCTACCTGCCTACAACTAATGGATTTTCCTTGAAAACTGTTTCTTTCAACTTTACCTCTGTCCGCAAATGCATTTTTTTCCAGAAAACAAACTCGTGGAAAAGAATATTGCGGTATGAGTGTTCTGTCCTTTAATCTGAACTTATATTGTTTCATAGACCGTACTTAAGTAAATGTAACATCTTGTCTTTGGGCCAACTCATAAATGGTGGGGAGGGGATGAGAGGGTGATCAGCGATTGGGACCAACTGAAAGTTTGGCCTTTAAACTATAGCTTCTTTTAGAAAGAAAATAAAATGGGGGAGAGTGGGAGGGAGGGGGCATGGTACTACCACACCTCATGTTAAATTTGTTTTTACTAGAATGGTGGATGCCCAATTAGTTGGATTAGCTACTGTTCCAACTCTGCACTCTGCACAAGTTGGGCCCGAATCAAACTTGACCGTTTTTTTAGGGAGAAAAAAAAAAAAACACCCTCATGCATTTTCTGTATTTAGAAACATACCTAGCAAAGTAGGCAGGGCATGGAACCTTTGTGTCATGTAGCATCAACATTGTATTGGAAGTACGTGCAACTATGACGTCATAATCACGGGTCACGTTTCAGTGGTGCCATCTTTGAACATGAATGCAAGATCTTAAACCTGTAAACAGAATAAGATATCTGAATGTTTTTTTTCACAATTTTATTCTTTTAATAAACTACCATATCATGTACATCAAAACTCATGGGAATAAATATTTTATAGAGGGGTGTGATTGCGTACAGTTTTATAACGCCTGTCTGTCAGAAGGTAGCACAGAACTATTACTCCGTTATCCAAAAAATGAGAACCCTCAGAGAAAAAAGCTAATCATATTTTCGAGGAGTCCCATTACATGGGACAGGAAGCTAGGAATTTGACAATTTCAGGAATGGTAGAGAAAAAATAGGTCTTGACTATGCATATCCAATCTTGACGATATTTTTTTCAGTAAAAGTTTCATTTGGAACTATTTTACAATTGACCCACACCCAAATTTGAGTGATTTGGGGTGCATAACACATCTTCACTTCGGCCTAAAAAAGGGCCAAAACCTCTGGTAACCCCTATTAAAAGTACCCTCATCCGAGAGATATTAAATGTCACTTTTTTGAAAACATCACAAAAGATCCCAAATCTATAACATTCTGGTATAAAAAGGACCCCAAACTTGATTCTTTTATCATAGGCTTCAATAGGGAAAATAATTAGTTCCGTGCTACCAAAAGTCCCAGTCGACAAAATCAGGCACATGGCTGGTCACCTGACAATTATGTTTTCAACAAAGCATACATGTTGTTACTGATTGCATGGAAGTAGGCCTAATTAGTAATACTAGTATACTATTTCCCAAATAGTATCTCCATGGTTAGTGTCAGACAAACAGCTACAGATCGACGTTTTCGAGCTTTTGACTTGACATCTTAGCTTAAATTGTTCAGCCATCAATAAATTGATCCTATTTTATCCCTTTAAACAGCCTCTTCACAGAATTGCCCAGGAGGATGGACGAAAAGAGTAGGTTTTGATGACTGCTACCTGGTTTACTCCAAAGAAAGTAAAACTTGGGATGAAGCGCGAGAATCTTGTCATGAACTCGATGGTGACCTAGTCGCCATAGATCAGCCGGGAGAAAATGTAAGGAGAGTTTTAATTGTTCAAATTTAAAACAATAGAGGATTCTTATCGATTTATTTTACGCATTTCCTCTAATTAAAAGAAAAGTACTGGCAAATTTGGAATTTTAACTTGTAAACTCTAACTTAAGGCTAGTTTAAACTTAGCCTCATTACTACTAGTACTACTAGTTATGGAATCATTTATCATCGTTTGGCTGTAATCTTTTTTACTAGCCCGTTTTTGTATGCTAACATTATGTGATTGCTGTTGTTTATTGATCTGCGGCCTCACTGTACCCGCCACCAGTATGTCAAAAAGTGTATTGTGCGATATGACGAATAGTAATACTATAGCTAGCCTAACACATCCCTCAGTACGGTTGACATTAGGATTGCCATACGAGGGTTGTTATACATTGTAGGCCTGTACAATTCCTGTTTTTTCAAATTCACAAGTAGAAAATTGATGATTGAAAAATCACTTACTTTTTGGAAATTTTGGAAATACCATCAGTAACGTCAGCCATACTCCGTTAATGAGGTAGTGTGAAGTCATTCTCTTCAGTCAGATCTCCGCCCACAGAATTTTGCAGTTTTTACACAACCAACCACTCGATGACAGTTTTCTATCATGTGGGGTGTCACCTGACAGCAGTAAAGATAATGAACTAGGTGGGAGTTGGTTGATTTATTTTTTGAATGATACCAAATTTTCCCATATTTTTAGATTTCAAATTTTGCGTAATCGTAGTTTGTATTTGTGTACTTGAATATTGGCCTAATTTTTAGACCAAATTCATGCCGAATCTCTAAAAATTCATTAGAAGATGCAGTAAGCTTTCTGCCAGTACCACATTTGTATAGGCCTGGTGGCGATACTGACAGTATTTTAAAGTTGAAAATGTCCACCATTACAGAGATTAGCATTAAATTTTATGTGGATTTTTCTCATGATCTAGAGTAAATTAGTGTGGTAGCTAGATAAGATTCATACATCCGTCTTATTTATTACTCTGACCTAGCCTAGGGCCTAACATTAGTACTCAAGTTAATCTGAACAGCATTGAATCTAAAATGATTTATGGCATTATGTGAAAAAGCATTATGTGAAATGTGTTGTAATAGTGAAAGACCTTCAAATTTTTTAAAATTAATTTTTATTAATTCAAATCAGCCATTGACAGACCCCTAGCTTGATTTCAAAAGAGGCAGGGTGCTATAATTGTTGAGGGGCACATTATCGCACACGAGAAACGCTGCGTCTTTTCGGCGTGGAGTCCAGGGGCACCCTTAAGGCTCAATCCCCTAGTGAAGAAGCTTTGGGATTTTAGCTATAATCATACATCTGAGAATGAAGCTATTCTGACTGATAAGGAACGGTCTATCATTCTGGGTTCTGTATCTGTGTAAAGTATTTTATTTATGAGGCTAATTCAGATTATTAAGTAAAAAAAACAATTAAATCTTTTTAAAAAATCTTAAAAAAATCTGAAAAATAAACAATTACATTTTTTCCTCTAGAGGGGCAGGGCGGACTCCCAGGGGGCAGGTCGGGCCCACAGAGGGGCAGGGCAGGCCGCTTTTTTGAAACAGCAAAGCTAGGGGTCTGATTGATCTAGTTACAGGATACAATTACCAATCAGGTTATTTTCAATGCCAACCTAGTGTGTTGTTGTCTTGGCATGCCGTCTTTTTATAACTGTTTTGGAATGTCGCATTAAATTTATGCCTTAGCTTGAGGACTTAAATAAGCAATCTGAGTGGTTGGAAAACTTTTCCTGTTTATGTGTATGTGTTTTCATTTTTCCAATTGAGTGTTTCATTGATAATTTCTGTTGACAAAATTCAAGTGGCACTACATATGTTCATATGTAGGCCTACCTTGCATGGGATTGTTTTTTATAAAAATTAAGCTGTGATCATGTTTCATTATTGTTTGGGACAGTTGAAGAACAGTACTTGTAAACTCTGTTTATATTTCAAGGGTATATAAATTGTCAATATCAGAAGTAAATCAAATGTTGAAGAAAAAGTGTCTTCCTCTGAATAGCATTATCAATTTTTGGTTCAGATGCGATCATCAGGCCCCTATGCGGTCATGATGGTGTGTGTGTGTATGTATTTATGGGTGTGTGTTTGTGACGGCCAGCTCGTAAACACGATATCTCAAGAACGGTACAGTGGATTCATGTCATATGTAACAATGAAATTATTTTCACCAGCACAAATTTGACTTTCACCAGCGCAAATTTGACTTTCACCAGCGCTAATTTGACTTTCACTAGTGCAAATTTGACTTTCACCAGCGCAAATTTGACTTTCACCAGCGCAAATTTGACTTTCACCTGGGAATTTTAAAGTAATCTTTAAAAATTCATTTCCTGAAGAATGGATTTTTAAACTTTAGTCACCAGCAAAGGCTCAAATTATTCAAAAAAAGTTCCAGAAATATCAATTTCAGTATTATTTTCAAAGTATACAAACTTCATTACTCAATGTTAAATGGGATAACCCCACATCTCACCTCATCCTCCGTAAACTCCTCTCGCCCCCCCCTCCCCCCCTCCCCCCCTCCGTAGGGAAACATATTCTTTTCTTCTGGATACCCAGCCATGTTGGCATCCCTGGCAATGACAGGGCTGACACAGCTGCTAAGCTTGCTCTCAACCTTTTTCCTACCCCTTTTTCAAAAACCCTTTCTGACATCAAACCGGTTATCACTTCCCTTGTTCCTGGCTGCTGGCAAACCTGATGGGACTTCCAAATTGGTAAGAAACTCAACGTCATCCAGCCCACCATTCCGATTAAACCCACTACTCACAACCTATCCCGTGTCGACAACGTCCACATTACCCGCCTTAGAATAGGTCGCACCCACCTCACTCACTCTTACCTCCTTACTGACTCCCCCCACCCCTCTGTAACAATTGCCATTGCACCCTCACAGTCCATCACATTCTCCTTGCTTGCCCCCTGTACAACCTTCCCAGAGCTTTCCTCGCTGCCCACAACTTAGTAGCCGAGCTCTTCCAAAAAAAACCACCAGATAAAATTATCTCCTTCCTTCATCATGCTTCCCTCTACAATCATATTTAGTCCTCCTTCCCCACACCTTCTCTCTCTACATTATTTTTCCACCCATACACCTCTCTCTATCCCGGCTTTCTGGCTTTTAGTTCTTTTGTTTATCTCAATCTCCCCCTGTTTACTCTTCTTCCTACCCCTGAAATGATCTAACCTCTCAGGCACAATTTGACCCTTGTTGTCATGGTGCCATTAAGCCCTCATCAGACAAAAAAACAAGAAAATCAAGCGAAGTGGTCTCTGGTATCAAAGAAATCAAACAATTGGCTTCTGCCATGAATGAAAATGATGGAATGAATCTACCCTGAATAGAGCTCAAACAATAAACACTTAGCCTGAATTAAACTGAAAATACAGATCAACAGTGAGAAAGAGATTTTTTGGAGTTATAAGTTGACGAAAAATGGCAGAGGTACAGTATGCGCTCTGCCAAGTACTTAAAATCAAGTTCATAATGTGATTTCACAAAATGTACATAATTCATTTCAATAAGGACTTAAATTCAAAATGCTAAAAATTAGTTAATTTTTGATGGATTTTGAGTAGGTTTTTACTATTTTCATGATTTATAGCATATTTTATCTCCACTTTTTGCTACCTGTCATAGATCTTTTACCCTTTCTCTTTTTCAGGAATGGCTACAGACACATATGGGAGGTCTTCTGTTCAACTACTGGATTGGTCTGATCGATGTCACAGGGACAGGGAGGTACACATGGAGTGATGGAAGCACATTCAATCCAGACACAGCGTGAGTGCTACACCTTGAAGTCAAACGATTTGCATTCTTTAAACTTTCTGTGAAGCTTCTTTTATAATAAAGGACATTTTGCACAGTCAGTAGAGGATTATAATGGGGTAATGAGGGGGAAGGGGGAAGGGGGAGGAGGGGCATTTTCTCCTGGCCTGGATGTTAACTGGCCTCTCCAGTAATTAGACACAAACTTCAGAGGCTAAATACATGTAGCTGTTTGGGCAGCTTATTTTGTTCCACTTAAGTCAGACTTTCAGCAATAATTTTGCCCAGTTTCATCATTTTCTTTTGCCATGCACGGGGGCATATGCCTAATCCCTCATTGAATCTAGTCTGAATGGGATTTAAACATTTTTCACTCAAGAAAGCTTTGCTTGGATCCAGATTGAAGTTGGAAGTGGCTCGAATAATTATTTTCTAAGCCTCCGTTAGATAGTGTTGGGGATAAGTTGCTCACTTGGACGACTGGGCGTAATCAATCAAAACTCCCAAGCATTCTACCTCTCTCAATTCTTTAAGGAAAGACAAAAATAGGTTTATTAAATAATTGTGTATAGTGAGATCTGTGGATGGACTCTGGGCAATAAATTCAGTCTATACTTACCTCTGCCAACAAAGCTGGACGAAGGTTATGTTTTTGCCTGTGTTTGTTTGTTTGTTTGTCTGTTTGTGTCAAATGTGTAGCATTAATTCTAGTTAATTTTAGGCTGTGTATTATTGTATCCTGGTATGTAGGGGTGAACTCAGGGCGGTGAGGGCGATATTCTAGAACATCTTATATTTGTATGGATCAGTCCTTTGTCGGAACGATGGAAATTATATGTGCATCTCATTTGTATAAAATGTAGGGAATGTTAAGATATGTACAAGTAGTTGTAAAAGTTATAGTGAATTGTGGATGACCGTAAATCGGGGCATTTGACGATTGTACTCACATCAGAGAGCCGTAATAAATGCTAAATGTTGAGAAGTGGGGCAGGATTGGGAGCTGTATTTCTACTTAAAGGCTGTGTGCCTGTGTAATAATGTTGTGTGCGTCTGAGAGATACTGTACTTAACTTTATAGTGAAGCTCCAAATTGATTTTACCATCTTCGCCCAAGTCTTTACCCTGTGTGGGAAATGTCGCCATAGCCAATTGAATATCATCGTGTTTCATTAAGAATTTTTGGCCCTTAGACCCCTCCAACCCGACACCCACGATTTTCTCAAAATCAGGGGAATCCACACCATTCAAGCCGAGAGACTCTTCACAAATCATTGACTAGCATCCAGCTATTGTTACATACACAACACAGGAGTAATGTATACCTTCCTAACTGACATCTTCATAGTCTTATTCACAGTTCACTTGTTAGCAACCAGCTACTGTTACACTGTACACATTAGATCATTCATCTTGGGCTCAAGCCACATAACTGCTGTTCAATGATGCGAATCAGATTAGTCTTTGGAGAAAATATACATTATATGCTTGGGAGGACTGCAAAACCCATGAATGATTGATGGACCATTCCTCGTAAGGATGGTTATTTCATCATGTAATTGGCAGCCTGTGTGGTACGGAATTACAGATTGTAGATCAATTAGTAAATTCAATCGGAACATTCAGAAGGACAGAACTGCCCAAGTGCTGTTATAGATGTATCTACAGTCCTTAGAACCAAGCGCCTTTATGTATTTTTTCCGCTTAAGTCATAAGTCAACCAATAAGCAAGAAAGTGCACTTAAACAAAGGGCTAACACTGGGTTAGCTCCATGCAAGCAAACTGTTGCGAGAGTCAAGTTATTTTTGGCAAAAGTTCCCCTCCCCCCCCCCCTTCCGTTAGCCTGCCGTTGTTTGTTTGTTTGTTGTTGTTTTGTGTCAATATTATTCTTTCTGCTCCATAATTGCCTCAGCGAGAAGAAGCACGCAGAATAAATTGCTTTCCCATAAAGCTGGCTTTTGTTGTCTTTCGTTCCATTTTTCCCGTATGTTTGAGTGAATTACTAGTCAGTCACGTGGTGCACGGGAGGCGTGGCGTGACAGTTTGTTTGTTTGTTTGTCTGTCCTGAAAATATCTTTAGAAATGATAATTGGATTTGAATTTAACTTTTGGTGGGTGGTTTTTTTACTGCATCATGAACAAGCGATTAATATTTTGGACTAATTGAAACAGGGGAACAGCAGAAATTGAGGGGTGGGGATGTTTTAGGGTCAAGACTAAGTTGTCAAGACTAAGTGTAACACTTTTCAATGGAATGTGCTGGACAATGACCTTGCACTCTGAATAAAGATCCAAACAATCAATTTTCTGGACTCAAAGAAAATCAAGTGAAGTGGTTTCTGGTATCAAAGAAATCAAAACAATTGGTTTCTGCCATGAATGGAAAATGATGGAATGTGAATTCTGGCTGAATAAAGCTGAAACAATGATGCTTCACTTGAATATAACCAGGGAGCTGTACTGAAAACAATGGTATGGCCTTGGAAGAAATCCAATCAGATGATAATCTTCAAGTGTTTAGATTGCAAATGTTCATTACAGATCAAACTTGGGGATGAATCTTGGTGGGCTTACAGTAGGATTTCTGAGGTAGATTATATTTTGGGTATGGGGATCAAATGAGCTCTGAAATTATTCTAGGCATGTTGGAATTGCAATGGGGCAGAGGTATGCATTCTAGAGAGTGCTAATATTCAAGTTTTTGTTATTATCATATTTGGTACATTTGTACTTTTTTTGATGTGTTTCTTTATGCATGTTTCTTTTTTAATATTGTAATGTTTTGCCAATGTTATCTTTTTCTGTACTAACAGAGGGACTCTATAATCTACAAGTTTTGTTTTAAAATTTTCCATATGAGTCTCCTCAACCATTTTGTATTTTCTTTTGCAATTGTTTCCTATCTCTGGTTGGAGATAATAAATCACCCAGTTTCTCTTCTCTTAAACATTGTGTAGTTTGCAAAGCTACAGCTGCTTGTTATGTGCAACATGATGAATAACTGCGGTTATAAATTATCAGTCTATTGCCCTAAAAATCACCAGAGTTTAAATAAGTCACTGATGAAAACATCTTTTCACAATCCAAAGCAATCCTCTGCCACAAGTTACCAGCTTGGTTTGGCCTGGCAGCAGCTCTTCTTTTGTTTGCGTACAGTGTATAATAAATGATGCGTAAAATCGCTAGTTTATCTGTGATGAGTTTCTTAATTGCTGCTTGCTGAGTCTAAAAGTTATACCCGCAGAAATGGAAGTTCTTGGGGGTGAAAAGACCAAAAATTTATAGCGAGAATTAAGCGTAATGATCTACAAATATATTGGATAATTCTTTGGTAGTAACATATTTGTATGGTGTGATAAAGCATGACTCAACACCATGGCTTGTAAACCCCTCGTAAATGCAAAAATAGGTGGGTAGAATTCTAGTCAAACTTAAACTTAAATTTTAGTTTTAAGTTTTGTTTAAATGTTAAATTTTCTGTCAAAGCATATAATGGCTATTGCAAAAGGAATTCAAACAGTTGCAATTGTAGTTAAGAAATTATGAATCTGCATGATTAACCATCATGGGTGCAGCCAGATGGTGTCAACTGGGTTATTCACACCCTTCCCCCCCCCTCCCCCTTCTCTTTTGCCCTACATTTCACCAAAAGGTCCAGAAATGTTGCTAAAAGTCCAGAAAGTTGCTAAAAGGTTTAGAAATGTTGCTAAAAGGTCCAGATTTCCAGGTAGACCTTTCTGTTTTTTGCTCTTCAGTAAACAACAATCCAAAAGACTGGCTACACACCTGGCTTAACGTATTGAATTATCAAGAATTGTTGTAAGAGTTAATTGGTTGTTTTTCACAGATACTGGGACTCAATCCCGACTCCAGCGGCAAGACGTGTGGATCAATCAACAGCCTTTCAGGAACATGGACTATGTATGATTGTACAACAAGGAATACCTACATATGTGAGAGATCACTAAGTAAGTTGGTCTTATGATTGTACAACAAGGAAAACCTACATATGTGAGAGATCACTAAGTAAGTTGGTCTTGTGATTGTACATCAAGGAATACCTACATATGTGAGAGATCACTAAGTAAGTTGCTTGTATGATTGTACATCAAGGAATACCTACATATGTGAGAGATCACTAAGTAAGTTGCTCTTATGATTGTACAACAAGGAATGCCTACATATGTGAGAGATCACCAAGTAAGTTGGTCTTATTATTGTACAACAAGGAAAACCTACATATGTGAGAGATCACTAAGTGAGTTGCTCGTATGATTGTACAACAAGGAATACCTACATATGTGAGAGATCACTAAGTAAGTTGCTCTTATGATTGTGCAACAAGGAATACCTACATATGTAAGAGATCACTAAGTAAGTTGGTCTTATGATTGTATAACAAGGAATACCTACATACGTGAGAGATCACCAAGTAAGTTGGTCTTATTATTGTACAACAAGGAAAACCTACATATGTGAGAGATCACTAAGTGAGTTGCTCGTATGATTGTACAACAAGGAATACCTACATATGTGAGAGATCACTAAGTAAGTTGCTCTCATGATTGTACAACAAGTAATACCTACATATGCGAGAGATCACTAAGTAAGTTGGTCTTATGATCGTACAACAAGGAATACCTACATATGTGAGAGATCACTAAAGTAAGTTGGTCTTATGATTGTACATCAAGGAATACCTACATATGTGAGAGATCACTAAGTAAGTTGGTCTTATGATTGTACATCAAGGAATACCTACATATGTAAGAGATCACTAAGTAAGTTGGTCTTATGATTGTACAACAAGGAATACCTACATATGTGAGAGATCACTAAGTAAGTTGGTCTTATTATTGTACAACAAGGAAAACCTACATATGTGAGAGATCACTAAGTAAGTTGCTCTTATGATTGTGCAACAAGGAATACCTACATATGTAAGAGATCACTAAGTAAGTTGGTCTTATGATTGTATAACAAGGAATACCTACATATGTGAGAGATCACTAAGTGAGTTGCTCGTATGATCGTACAACAAGGAATACCTACATATGTGAGAGATCACTAAAGTAAGTTGGTCTTATGATTGTACATCAAGGAATACCTACATATGTGAGAGATCACTAAGTAAGTTGGTCTTATGATTGTACATCAAGGAATACTTACATATGTAAGAGATCACTAAGTAAGTTGGTCTTATGATTGTACAACAAGGAATACCTACATATGTGAGAGATCACTAAGTAAGTTGGTCTTATTATTGTACAACAAAGAAAACCTACATATGTGAGAGATCACTAAGTGAGTTGCTCGTATGATTGTACAACAAGGAATACCTACATATGTGAGAAATCACTAAGTAAGTTGGTCTTATGATTGTACAACAAGTAATACCTACATATGCGAGAGATCACTAAGTAAGTTGGTCTTATGATCGTACAACAAGGAATACCTACATATGTGAGAGATCACTAAAGTAAGTTGGTCTTATGATTGTACAACAAGGAATACCTACATATGTGAGAGATCACTAAGTAAGTTGGTCTTATGATTGTACATCAAGGAATACCTACATATGTAAGAGATCACTAAGTAAGTTGGTCTTATGATTGTACAACAAGGAATACCTACATATGTGAGAGATCACTAAGTAAGTTGGTCTTATGATTGTACAAGGAATACCTACATTACATATGTGAGAGATCACTCAGTAAGGTGGTCTTATTATTGTTCATCAAGGAATACCTACACACAATATGTGAGAGGTCATTAAGTAAGTTGGTCTTATGATTGTACAACAAGGAATACATACATATGTGAGAGATCACTAAGTAAGTTGATCTTATGATTGTACATCAAGAATACCTACATATGTGAGAGATCACTAAGTAAGTTGGTCTTTTGATTGTACAACAAGGAATACCTACATATGTGAGAGATCACTAAGTAAGTTGCTCTTATGATTGTACAACAAGGAATACCTACATATGTGAGAGATCACTAAGTAAGTTGCTCTTATGATTGTGCAACAAGGAATACCTACATATGTAAGAGATCACTAAGTAAGTTGGTCTTATGATTGTACAACAAGGAATACCTACATACGTGAGAGATCACTAAGTAAGTTGGTCTTGTGATTGTACATAGAGGAATACCTACATATGTGAGAGATCACTAACTAAGTTGTTCTTGTGATTGTACAACAAGGAATACCTACATATGTGAGAGATCACTAACTAAGTTGGTTTTATGATTGTACAACAAGGAATACCTACATATGTAAAAGATCACTAAGTAAGTTGGTCTTATGATTGTACAACAAGGAATACCTACATATGTAAGAGATCACTAAGTAAGTTGGTCTTATGATTGTACAACAAGGAATACCTACATACGTGAGAGATCACTTAGTAAGTTGGTCTTATGACTGTACAACAAGGCATACCTACATATGTGAGAGATCACTAAGAAAGCTGGTCTTATGATTATACAACAAAGAATACCTACATATGTAAGAAATCACTCAGTAAATGGTCTTATGATTGTACATCAAGGAATACCTACATATGTGAGAGATCACTAAGTAAGTTGCTCTTATGATTGTACAACAAGGAATACCTACATATGTAAGAGATCACTAAGTAAGTTGGACTTATGATTGTACAAGAAGGAATACCTACATATGTGAGAGATCACAAAGTAAGTTGGTCTTATGATTGGACATCAAGGAATACCTACATATGTGAGAGATCACTAAGTAAGTTGGTCTTATGATTGTATAACAAGGAATACCTACATATGTGAGAGATCACTAACTAAGTTGGTCTTGTGATTGTACAACAAGGAATACCTACATATGTAAGAGATCACTCAGTAAGTTGGTTTTATGATTGGACATCAAGGAATACCTACATATGTGACAGATTACTAACTTGGTCTTAAAGGATTTAGTTGACAAGCAAGTTCATCTTATATGAAAGAGGACATTTAAAGAACATACATGGCGTTGAAACGCCATAAATGAATATCTAGTTTTGTGAAAAAGATATTCATTTGTGAACAAACAAATAAAATAACTAAAATTGGAATTCTATTATGCAATTCCTCATTCTTTTATTGTATGTTCCTTGAGTGACAATGATTGTTTAACCATTGGATATGTTAGGAAAGTAAAAAGACAGAATCTAGTTCAAGAACTATATTCAACCACCAAAAGAAATACTTAGATTAGCATACAAATCAAATTGATTTTTTATTAGATACATTAACAATTGTTGAAAAAATGATGATGAGGGTGCCAGTTTTCTATGGTAGACTTTCCACACCAGTATGATGTAACTTAGTATTTTCATGTAGAAAGTCTTGTCAGCGATCTATATCATACAGTACATACTGTGCCTCTGCCATCATTGTTATGATATGCATGGATGTAGGCAAGGGGTTGTACAACCCCCTCCCTACCCCCACTCCCCCAAAAAAAGAAAAGAAAAAAAAAAGGATGAAGAATAGGGTAAATAGATTAGAAAATATAAGGTCTAAATTTTGAGGTGATGACCTTTTTTGTTCTGTACTTAAATTTAGCATTTTACAGTGTTTTAGACTAGGAGGCATAGTGTTTTGGTAAAAAAAATTGGAAAATATTTAGGCCATCAACAAACGACTTGAGCAATGAAGCCTAAATTTTAGGGGTGTTCTATGTACATTCCTAGCATACGCCAGATTTCACATAGAATGACCTCTATACTGTATGTCGTATATGGGATACATTGTTCAAGTTTTTTTTTTTTTTACTGGTTTGTATTTTAGATTTAAGTTATGTTGATATGAATTTTTCTTTCTCTCTAAAGCAACACCAATCAAGTGTGCTGAGGACGATGGCTGGTTGTCGCTCAATAATCGTTGCTATAAGTATGTGGACAGCTATCAAACTTGGTATGGGGCTGAGGTATGTCAACCATAGTTTACTGACCCTATTTGATTCCTCATTGACACTCCTGAAAATTTCTGCACTGAAAATGTAACTATTGTTGAACCACTTCATTCAGTTTGCCAAGGGTTTGATATAAACCCTTATATTCACAATAAACTCTATTTTTGGTTTACAGATGAAAAGAAGTATAATTTTTGGTAAAATCACGGAGGTTTCTGTGGTACTAGATTTATTAATTGCTTTTAATGGAGTCTAAAATGTCTTACCTATCAAAATAGAGGATTTTTTTTTTTAGGAAGGGGGGGGGGGGGAGGAAGGACTGGAAATTTGGGAGGTGTTTTTTTTTTTTTTTGGTGGGGATGGGGGGGGGAAGGAAGGACTGGAAATTTGGAATGAGATTTGAACAAAATGATAAAATCATGTCATTTATGTAATATTGTATTCACTGTACACCAATGGTGTTTTAAATTGGTATGATCTTAATCCGTTGCCATGAAAACAAAAGTTTAAATTGCAGAGAGTAGCTCTTTAAACAGTTTGGTGATTTTTAACTTAAATATTGATCTATTTCACATTGTTAACAAAATTTTATACTCATATTTGATTAATTTTAAGAAATTGTTCTTTTGTTTCAGTCCTATTGTGAAGATTATGATTCTAATCTTGTTGCGATCAACAATCAAAATGAACAGACGGTCGTAAATGAACTTATCCTGAAGAATGGGAAGTCTATATGGATTGGTCTAAAGGATGAGGTATTGTATTTGACATATTGATTAATCACCTCTTTGCTTCCAATACCCTAAATTGTACTTTTTGTGAGTAGAAAGCAAATTTCGTAAAGGATAAGTTGAGTGGTCAAGCAAGCTTATCTAAGATAAAAGAGGACTTACTAAAATAAATTGTGAAAAACTACTTCAATATGCACAAAAAATGTTTGAATTAGAAAATGGTATATCAAGGGAAGCACCATTGTCATTCTTTGCATAGTTTCCTCAAAGAATATATATGTTTGTAAAGAGGTGGATTTCCTGTGCATGAGTGCACGGGGGCGGCCATTTCGCCACTGTCACATGTTATGATTATCTGACAATGAGTTGCACATGTAATGCGCACAATTACATCGAAACCTCACAAACAAGATTGGTCACATGACTGATTAAGCGTTTTAAACCTTTATGATGCAATCGATTGTGCCTGCTCACATCCCAACAGACTAAGCTGTAGAGAAAGTGTGGAGCTGTTATATAACTTTGTGCATGCTGTGTGGATGGTAAATGTCAGGTAACCATAACATGTGACATTCTTCCAAATGACGGCCTCCATACTTTTGCCAAATTTTTACAAGTCCCATCTTTTTAGAAATATATACTCTGTGGTTTCATGTCATTCTTTGTATAGTTCTACATGTACATATCTTGTTTGTTATTACTGTACCTTCTGCTCCTTACTTGGTATACTTACTTGGTATACTTACCTGGTATACTTACTTGGTATACACACTTGGTATACTTACTACTTGGTATACTTACTACTTGGTATACTTACTACTTGGTATACTTACTACTTGGTATACTGACCTGATATACTTACTTGGTATACTTACGTGGTATACTTACTTGGTATACTTACGTGGTATACTTACTTGGTATACATGTACTTACCCTATACTTACTTGGTATGGTATACTCACTACTTGGTATACTTACTTGGTATACTTACTTGGTATACTTACTTGGTATACTTACTCGGTATACTTACTTGGTATACTTACGGTATAGCACTGGCATACTTACTTGGTATACTTACTTGGTATACTTACTTGGTATACTTACAGCACCACTTGGTATACTTACTTGGTATACTTACACCTGGTATACTATCCACTTGGTATACTTACTTGGTACTTACTTGGTATACTTACTTGGTATACTTACTTGGTATTTTACTTGGCATACTTACTTGGTATACTTACTTGGTGTTTTTACTTGGTGCACTTACTTGGTATACTTACCTGGTATACTTACCTGGTATGGCTTACTTGGTATACATACTTGGTATACTTACTTGGTATACTTACTTGGTATACCACTTGGTACACTTACTTGGTATACTTACCTGGTATACTTACTTAGTATACTTACTTGGTATACTTACTTGGTATATTACTTGGTACACTTACTAGGTATACTTACTTGGTATACTTACTTGGTATACTTACTTGGTACACTTACTTGGGTACTTGGTATACTTACTTGGTATGGTATACTTACTTTGTATACTTACTTGGTATATTACTTGGTATATTTGCTTGGTATACTTAATTGGTATACTTCCTTGGTATACTTACTTGGTATTTTTACTTGGTGTACTTACTTGGTATACTTACTTGGTATATTTGCTTGGTATACTTAATTGGTATACTTACTTGGTATATTTATTTGGTATACTTACTTGGTATACTTACTTGGTATACTTAATTAATATACTTAGTTTGTGAAAATGAAATTCCTAGCAAAAAATTGATTTGCTTTTCTGTAGTCTGGAACACTTGAGTTTGCCACTTGGTCGACAGGGGAACAAGTACAGAGCCCTAATTGGGATACCTATGAACCATCAAAGTAAGTATATTTGCAAAAACAGAACTACATTGTTAATTCTCTCTATAATTTCTACTAATTTAAACATTCTGTGGTATGTACTTACTTGCTTTTGCAAGGGTAGGGACTTGGTTTTGCAAGGGTAGGGATTTGCTTATAGTGGGGGAGGAGGGAGGGGGGAGCAAAAGTTAGAAGTGGGGGAGGGGTGAATCACACTAAGATACAAAAATCCACTATACAATAGATATTCTTTCAGAAAGAAGTGCCCCCTTGCTCCCTTAAATCCTGCCAATAAACTGTTGTATTTTATTATGTATTGTACAAAGTGGACCTAATTTGGCATCCAAAAGAGTACTCTGGCAACTTCATTTTAACCAGATTTGGTAATTTGGCATCTGAGAAGCTCTGATTTGGCATCTTTTTGCTGATAATTTAGCATTTTTTTGCTGATAGTTTGGCAACCACCAGCAAATTGCATCAACCATAGGATTCTTTTCATCAAGTTCTGAGCTGCTGTGAAGCAGGGATTGGCTCCTGAGGACTAAGGAACAAAATATTGCTGCCCTAAGAAAGGAATACCAATTATTTCTATAAAAAGAATTCATATAAAGGAGAACAAATGCATTCCAGACTTGAATAGCAGCAATTAAAGGATTTGTTCTGGGATGAAAAAAGTTGAATAATAGAACTGACGATTGAATGGAATTTATAATGAAGTGTCTTGGAAATGAATAGGGAAAAAACGATAAGGTTTCAATAGAATAGAATGAAAATATGATAGGCTTATAATAAAATACAATTAATCTGCAATGAATATTTTCATTCTGATCTATCAGCTAGAGCAGCCCTATTTGGTTTATAAGGGGAAAATTTGAGCATGTTTCTATTGGAAGTGTTAGATTTAGGTTAAGGCAGCAGGGAGGGGGGAAGGGGGTAGCTTTAGTGCAATGGAGTGAGTGGAGTTTATAGTGAAGGTTGGAATGATGCCTTGGTTAAGAGTATATTTGGTAGATGAGTGGATGGCAAAAGGTGGGTTGGGGTAGTAAGTGAATGGGTGGATTTGAAGTGAATGGGGATGTTAAGTGAATGGGGAATGCTAGGTGAATGGGGCATGTTGAGGAATAGAAGATGGTACAGTAGGTGAATGGAAGATGGTAGATGAACAGAAGATGGCTGGTGAATGGGGACTGGTAGGTGAAAGGGGCATGTTGAGTTGATAGAAGTAAAGGGATGGGAGTTAGAGGAAAGAATGTCGGGTGGAAGATGGTAGAATAATTGGTAGATGTAGGAATTAGAATGAAGGTGCGATGGAATGGGGGACAGGATTGGATGAAATGTGGGACATGGTGGGATGGCATGTTGGATAGGGTGGCACGTGGGACACCATAGAATGTGGGATAGGAAGTCATGGCATATAGGACAGGGTGGGATAGTATGTGGGACAGGGTGGTGTGGCATGTAAAACAAGGTAGTGTCTTGGCATTTATGACAGACTGGGATGGCATGTGGGATAGCATGTGGGATAGGATGGAATGGCCTGTAGGACAGGGTGGGATGACACAGGGTACATGGAAGAATGGCTTGTGGGACAGGGTAGGATGGTACTGGGAGATGGGAGGTGGCATGGTATATGGGACAGGGTAGCATGGTATATGGGACAAGGTGGCAAAGCATATGGTGGAGTGTCATCTTGATTGCAGGGGTGATGGCATATGGGTCATGTTGTGTAATGGTATCTGGATATCATGTATGATTTCCTGTAAGATATAGGATGGGACATCATGCAGAACAGAGGGTGGGATGGCAGTTGTGACATAGGTGGAAAGCATATTATTAGTGGCGGTGGGATTTGTATCATTTGTGATGTCTGGTTTTCAATCAATTTTGCAATAATCTAAGTAATGTTGTCGAATGGTATTCTTGAATGAATGTGTAGAGGAAATATTATCTAAATTGCTGCAAAATCAATTACCTGTAGAATCCATGAAAAGGCAAAATATTTATCAACATTTTTTTCTCTCACTATTCCTGGCAGTTTCACAAGGGCATGTGGCATTATCGATATTCAAGGAGAAAATACCGGCCCATGGGCAACAGAAGATTGTTACAATTATTTACCATTTTTATGTGAAAAAAAAGAAGGTATTTTTCCATTTTCTACTTTTGCAAAATATCAACTGGCAGAACATTTGTAAACTTTATAACTAGTGTGAAAATGTAGAGCAAGCTACTCCATATGTGTATTTTACTCTTATGAGGTAGCCCTGAGCTTGCCACGACTGATAAAAGGTATCCACGAGGTAGCCCTGAGCTTGCCACGACTGATTAAAGGTATCCACGAGGTAGCCTTGAGCTTGCCACGACTGATTAAAGGTATCCACGAGGTAGCCCTGAGCTTGCCACGACTGATAAAAGGTATCCACGAGGTAGCCCTGAGCTTGCCACGACTGATTAAAGGTATCCACAAGGTAGCCCTGAGCTTGCCACGACTGATAAAAGGTATCCACGAGGTAGCCCTGAGCTTGCCACGACTGATAAAAGGTATCCAGGAAGTAGCCCTGAGCTTGCCACGACTGATAAAAGGTATCCACGAGGTAGCTGAGAGCTTGCCATGACTGCCAAAAGGTAGCCACAATGTAGCCCTGAGCTCACCACAAAATAGCCTGAACTAGCCACGACTGCCAAAAGGTAGCCCCGAGGTAGCCTAGAGGTAGCCTCGAGGTAGCCCCGAGGTAGCCCTGAGCTCACCACGACAACCAAAGGCAGTCACGAGGTAGCCATGAGCTCACCACAAAGTAGCCGCGAGCTAGCCATGACTGCCAAAAGTCAGCCAAGAGGTAGCCCTGAGCTCACAATGACTACCAAAAGGGAGCCACGAGCTCGCTATGACTGCCAAAAGGTAGTCACGAGTAGCCCCTAGCTCACCAAGTAGCCCTGAGCTAGCCACGGCTGAGCCACGAGGTAGCAGCAAGCTCACCTTGACTGCTAAAAGGTAGCCACGAGGTAGCCCTGAGCTCACAATTGGAAGAATTTTGGCGGCTATAACAAGATTGATAGAAAAATGTTCTGCCTGCGAAGCAAATGTTTTGTCCTGCTGTTGGTGAGGCTAGCCCCTCACATTGCAAATCCTGATGGCATAGCTGTTTATTTAGTTGAATACATTGAAACTATTAACTCTCTTGTTATTGTTTTAGGTATGTGCTATCCAGGTTGGAAAATACACAAAGGCAGCTGCTACCAATTTATCACAGACCACCAGCAAACTTGGCCTGGTGCCAAAAGCATATGCGATGGGCAGGGAGCTAGCATGTTGACTGTGGAAAGGTAAATTCTTTTTCGAATACAAAATTCCTCCAATCTTTATCATCATCATATATATCAATCATATGCCATCTATGATTTTATCAATCAAATATCAATCATATTCCGTCTATTATTTATCAATTCAATATCAATCATATGCCATCTATAATTTATCAATCAAATATCAATCATATCCCATCTATAATTTATCAATCATATATCATTATCTATCATCGACCTATCATCAATTATTGGTCATCTATCACCAGCCATCTATCATATATCATCAATCATTTATTAAACATCTATCATTATCAATCATCAATCATCTATACATCATCTGTCATCATCATATAATCTCTTATCAATTATCTATTATCTGTTATCAATCATCACTTATCTTATTATCTTCATCATCAACAGAAATGAAAGATTACAAATTCTTATCACACCTTTGTTTTTTCTTTACAGCCAAGACGAGCAAGATTTCATCGTCCAGCAACTTCCAGATCTCAAATTGTCAGGGATCAGTGACCTTTGGATTGGCGTGTCCGACATTGAAGAAGACGGAAAAATCAAATGGGTGGATGGAAATGAACTTACGCAGGACAGCTACCAGAACTTCCCAAATCATCAGCTTCCCACCAACCGTCCCAATGAAGTACAATGTGGCTCTATTTATGTTGGTAGGCAATTTATTCTAATTTGATGTTGAATATTCATAAACTAAAGTTCATGGGCTATTGTTGTATTATAGTAGTAAAGAAGATGAAAAAATAAATAAGACTGAATTAAACGATAATTTTTCCTCAAAGCTAGCTCTCTTAACTCCAGAAAAACCCAGATAAAATTATTCCTTCCTTCATCATGCTTCCCTCTACAACCATATTTAATCCCCCTCTTTCACCCCCTCTACTTTGTTTTTGTCACCCATGCACCTCCTCTTTCGATTCCAGCTTTCTGACTTTTTGTTCTTGTATTTCTCTTATTCTCCCCCTGTTTCCTTTCCTTCCTACCTCTAGAATGATCTAACCTCTCAGGCACAATTTGACCCTCGTTGTCGTGGTGCCGTTAAGACCTCATCAAACAAACAAACAAACTTTTAGCTCCAAATCTTCAGCTTGCCACCCATCCCAATCAAGTGCAATGAGGCTCTATTTATGTTGGTAGGCAATTTATTCTAAATGATTAATTTGATGTTGAATAGTCATGAACCAAAGTTCATGGGTTGTTGTATTGCAGTAGTAAAGAAGACGAAAATTTAAATAAGACTAAACGAAACGATAATTTTTCCTCAAAGCTAGCTCTCCTAACTCCAAATTATCAGCTTGCCACCAACCATCCCAATGAAGTACAGTTTGGCTCTATTTATCTTGGTAGGCAATTTATTGTAATTTGATGTTGAATATTAATGAATCAAAGTTAATGAGTTGTTGTTGTATACCCGTGGTAAAGAAGATGAAAAAATTAAAAGGACGAGAAAAAATTAAAAGGAGGAGAGCCATCCGTTTCATCTGTGGTATTTACCAGCAAGGGGCTAGCATCACAGCTATGAGACTAAGCATAAACCTTCCCACACTTGAAAGAAGGAAGGAAGCAAGCTCGTCTAGTCTTGCTATACAAGGCTGTTACATAGCCATACCAACCTGCATTCAGTCAAAAGCTTGATTGACTTTAAATTATCACCATCAAAGCTTCATCAGCGCTAACACAGAAACTTACAAATAAAGTTTCTTTCTTAGAACAGTCCTCCAAAACTGGGATAGTCCCCAAAGAACAACTAAACTGCTCGCTATAGAGCAGGTCATGGGAGTTATCAAAGCCAACTAATTGATCTCATCAAAATTTTATTTACCTATTGAGCACTGTACAAAATAAGTGCACTTAGCACATCTCTTCCACTATTGAAAGCAGCTCACGACATTCCCTCGTCCAGTTGCTGAACAGAATTTGACGAGTATCGCAGCAGTAGAAGGGATCATTTTTATCTCAAAGCTCTCTTATGACATGAAAAGGATTGACCATGTGACTTAAAGCCATTACACACCAAATGCGATGAGAGGAGCGATTTTTTAGATAATTATACAGGAAACAAATATTATAAGATGCTTTGACTTTTTGCTTACGTACAATAAAGTGTACAATTGAGGCTTTCTGATGATTCGGGAAAATTTGCACTAGTTGTTATGCTCCTTAAATTTTCAAACAGTCAGACCCAACCTGATATATGAGCAGGTTGGGTCGGACATTTCCTCTTTATTCTGAAACCACAAGCAATTCAGATCAAATTTCCCTTATCAATGGCTCCATTGTACTAGTTCTCCTGTTGGTCCTGGCTTGTTGTGGAAGTTTGTGTTGAGTATCAAATTAGCAATAGATGAAGTCCTTATTGCATGGTTCAGTGGTTAGTTTAAGTAAGATAAGTGGTCTCATTATTCACTACATTACGTTTGTGACTAGATTTGCTGGAACAAATTTGTAAAGAGAAGGACAAGCCATGAGCTAAAAATGCTCTTTTGTTCAAAGAGTGAGTAATTTGCTTTTAGTGGGGCGCAATTTTCTGTCATGACATGAATTTTGCTTTAATTGACATTGAAGCGCTCCTTAAATCAATTTTCACTTATCATCTGAATAGCCATACGATGACAATCCTTCTCAGAAAACAAGAGGTCAAAATGTTTCTTTTCCTTTGTTTTATTCCAATTTTCTTTACAAAATCACTCGCAGCATTCAGTGTGTAACAGCCTATACTCTGTAACAGTCTATACTCTGTAACAGCCTATACTCTGTAACAGCCTATACTCTGTAACAGCCTATACTCTGTAACAGCCTATACTCTGTAACAGCCTATACTCTGTAACAGCCTATAATCTGTAACAGCCTATACTCTGTAACAGCCTATACTCTGTAACAGCCTATACTCTGTAACAGCCTATACTCTGTAACAGCCTATACTCTGTAACAGCCTATACTCTGTAACAGCCTATACTCTGTAACAGCCTATACTCTGTAACAGCCTATACTCTGTAACAGCCTATACTCTGTAACAGCCTATACTCTGTAACAGCCTATACTCTGTAACAGCCTATACTCTGTAACAGCCTATATTCTGTAACAGCCTATACTCTGTAACAGCCTATATTCTGTAACAGCCTATACTCTGTAACAACTTCTTACACAATCTCAAGCTCATTTTTCAACTGATGCTACAGTCTCTTACTTCTGCAGATTCTCCAACTGGCCAATGGGAGTACGGGGACTGTTTTGATCTATATGACTATGTATGTGAGGTTCCAGAAGGTGAGCAAGATTTTGTATTTCTTCATGAATATTCAACAGGTAATATGATTTGTAGGTGAGGCAACACAGCTAAATTGCTTTCAAATGTATGCAAAACCAAAATTTCATAAAAACTGGTTAAACATTGACCATTTAACAGCGCGTTATCTCTCAAGCATCAATTTGCAAGTAATATCTTCGGTAAATCCTTTGTTTCTTAAATGTCTGTCATTAATCTTTGAAGTGGTGCAGTAAATTCTGACCAAAAGGTCTTTAAGTCTTTAACCAATCAATTTCTAGCAGGAATAGGGTTTCCCATCATTTTCAATGGCTAAGACTTCGGAAAAATATTAAAAAATTACATCAAGATTTTGAGCTGTTTGCCCAATCATGCATCACATATTTCGCATAAATTAAAAAACTGATCAAACTTTGACCAGCCATACCTTAAAATCTAAAAGTCGTTTTCCAAAAACTGATCTGCGCCGAAAAGTTTCTCTTTAAGCCAACCCCGGACCCGACACCTGAGTTAATCTTGAAAACTCAGGTGTGACAATTACCAACCCGACTTCCTGTGCAGTATATTGTGTTTTCACTCCAAACAATGATTGTTTATCTGCTATTCTCATGCAAATCACAGCCAAGTGGCCCAAGGCTATTTGTGTGTATAAGATTAGGCACTTTTATATAAGATCAAGGCACTTTTTTGATTGAAATCATGCATCAGTGTTAGGTGTCTTAGTGGGAGAAGTTTATTTTCAAACTGGTGATAAAAATAGCTGTGTATCATAATGCCTGAGGTAATAATGTGCATTACTGTAAGTGTGAATGATTGATGGACCATTTCTTCTAAGGAAGATATTGCTTCATGTGTGTGTTCATAGACCTTTAATAAACTATATACAGCTTGTTGTGGGACGGGCACATAGTTTTTGTAAATAATAGACAGTTTACCATTTTGTAGATATCAGGAGCTGTTACCCTCCAAAATAACTTTTACTAAATAATAATGAAATAAGATAAATTTGTACATAAATTCCTCAAAATGATATAAAAAAGCAATTTTGAACACTTTTGAATTGTATGTGGCAGGATGTGTTTTAGATTCATTAGCACAGGCATTTCCCTCCTGAATCACCAGACATGAAGCATTAATATACATGCATTAAAATACATACAATTTTTGTTTACTCTTTATTTATGAGGAATATTACTTTTTTACTGACTGTCATGCTCCAAATGACAATTGCTATATGAGTACACCAATAAGGCAGATTTCTTGATTTTTATTTATCACAATTAAATACCAAAATGTAAATCCTATGGTTTTGTTAACAATTATCAACACTTTCTTAGATACTGCATATAAGTTCTTGCTAACTCTGAGCATTTTTGATTTTTTGTGGTGGTGGTGGTATTTAATTGTTTGGGATTTTTCTGGGGTGACTGACCCTTCTTAGCCCGTCATCTTGTTATGTTATGTTAACAGACCTCCGTGGTGTAGTGGTTAGTGCTTTGTCCTCTCGCCCGCATATCCCAGGTTCGTATCTCAGTGGGTCTGCAACCAGTGAGTTCACAACTGGTTATCAAAGGCCGTGGTCGTCTTGATATAATGTCCAGCACTGGATGCTTTCGGGACGTTAAACCTTGTTATGTTATGCTATGCTATGCTATGCTGTGTTATATATGCTGTTTCTTTCATGTCTTATAATTGTTAAATACTTGATAGTGTAGGTCATTTGTGTTTTCATGCAAACTGTGACTTCCATAGTATTTATATGGTTGTGAGGAATACTTGACTTTATTAGTAGTAATTTTACTTGTGATTTTTATCATACAGGTCAAGTTGTGTTGCCCTTTGATCCAAATGAAGGTAAGTTAAATTTCTTCTATTTTAAAATACATGTTTTATACCATTAGTAAATTGACATGAAGAGGTCAATATCGTGATGCCAATTTTTACCTCGTTACCCCAATGTCATTAAAGATTCACCTTAGCAAAGTTCCGATTTTCTGTTACTATTTGAAGATTTACTTGTATTTGCACCTGTCAATGTGTCATTTTTTGGGGGGTTATCTTGTTACTATTTGAAGATTTACTTGTATTTGCACCTATCAATGTGTCAATTTCTTATTTGTTACTATCTTGTTACTATTTGAAGATTTACTTGTATTTGCACCTGTCAATGTGTCATTTTCTTATTTGTTACTATCTTTTTACTATTTGAAGATTTACTTGTATTAACACCTGTCAATGTGTAATTGTCTTAATTGTTATAAAGCTTCTTGTTACTTACAAAAAGTGTGCAACAATACATGCTCTTGTGCCTGTTGATTCTGAGTTTTTTTTTTTTCTTTCTTCAAATTAATGGAGTTTAAATTGGTTCTGAGAATCTTTCAGGAACCCCCAAAATGGGTTGGACGGGTTCCCATGTACAAACAGCACGGGAATCTGACCTTTTGAGGCGTGCATACATACAGTGTATGATTATTCATGCACTGTACGTAAGTACAGAGTTTATTTCGGGAATGGTTTAAGCTTGACACAGTGTGTACACTATTTAAAGAAATATTTAATGAGGATGCTGTGAGTAGCAATGTCAGGGCATAATATTGGCATGTGTAAATTGAGGATGGATTTTCCAGGGAGGAATGCATAAATTGCTATTTGCTCTTTATCTATATACATATTTTTTTTTTTTTTTTTTTTTTTTTAGATCGTGGAAAATGTGAGCTTGGATGGGTGTACTTTGATCACAACTGCTACCTCTTCAACGATACCGAACAAACATTCCTTCAAGGGGAAAATCTTTGCAAAGGATATGGCGGCCATCTTGTCAGCATCCACTCAGTTGAAGAGGAATCGTTTTTATCTTGTAAGTTTTGTGCTCAAGCTAGATACTCCTTTTTATCAGGGCTTTTAGACCTTTTCAAACCGATTTTAGCTGAACGTGATTACTTTGGTACTTTGACCAATCAACAGTGGGGAAAATTGGCCTTTGTTACAAATCAGCTGCACTTGTTGGAGGAAAGTTGTAAGCCTTCATGTATAACACATTAGTGTTTGAAAGCATATTTACATACGCTTGGTCCCATAACCCACAAGAATTGTGTAGAGGGACAAGAATTCTCTTGTATTTGATTGGTCATTGTGGCTAGCTCATTGTAGCTTGACATTTGAAGGCATTTTCAACCCCCTGATATTATACTCTGCCTCCAGTACAGTCGGACCTGCAGTTGCACTGTTATTCTTTATTTTTTTTTACTTATAAGATACTCATTTTATTCTTGGTTTTTTATTCTTGCAGTGTATTTACCTGCACATCATTTTATCTCCACATGATTTGCTTGGGTTAATAGCTGAATTTTTAGTTAAGTACAAATTTTTTCAGCAATTTGTCTTGTTCATAAGCTTATCTTTCATAAGGGTAACTTAAAGGAGACATAAAGTCTGATACAATCATTATTTCTGTATGATAGAGGATACAAATCTTAACCAACTTCCAAACACAGCAAGTCAAAATCTTATTCCTATCTCAAGTTATTTATGTTCGAAATTGACACATGGAAGCTGCCATTTTGTTCAATTCTGTATTAAAATAATGTACATGATGACATAATTTCCCCAGCAGGACATAAGGGTTATAATGAATTTCTTTATAAATGTTATTAAAGTTTTTATTCCAAAATAATGTGACACAAAGTTTTAACAGCTTGTTTTGATAATTTCATGTGTACACAAAAATTTCCTTGACCCTTACAACAGAAAAACAATTTTTCATCAGCTACAAAACTTGAGGTAGATTTTAAAGAAATACAAAGCATTCCAACATCCTGCTGGGCTGATGATATCATAATCTGCATCTTGTGAAATCAAAATGGCAGCTCCCATGGTACTATTAAGTAGTCTTATTAAAGTTTTCAATAATTACAAAAAATAGCTCCATGGTACTATTAAGTAGTCGTCTTAAAGTTTTTAATAATTACAAAAAATGTGTTAGATTGCTTGTGAGTTATGAAACTTAGTCAGCACATTTATTATTTTCAATTCTATGATATGTAATAAGGATTATGTTAGACTTTATGTCTCCTTTAATGTATTAATGTTTTTCTTTTCACAGTGCATTTATCAGACTCTCTGTCATACTTCATTGGACTGACTGATATTGAAAAAGAAAATGTTTGGAAGTACACAGATGGAACACCGGTAAGAACTGAATATTCATTATTATAAGTCATGAATATGCAAATATTTCTAAATGATTTAATGTACAGTGTGTGTTTTGGAGGAAACATTCATGGCAATAGTTTGTATGCTAATCCTTGTTTAGAGCTAGGTGCATATGTATTTAGATAATTTTCTGTATGGAGTTGAAGGATTTCATATTGAAAAATTGTATTTGCATTTTAGTTTCAAGTTTATTAATCAACGACCCCTTATGGGGAATGTGATACAATGAATATAAAAGACTTCTTTCGCCCACCCTCTGCAGGAAAAGTATTCTTTTCTTCTGGATACCCAGCCATGTTGGCATCCATGGCAATGACAGGGCTGATGAAGCCACAAAGCTTGCCCTCAACCTTCCCCCTACCCCTTTTCCTAAAACCCTTTTTGACATCAAACCGCTTATCGCTTCCCTTGTTCGTGACCGCTGGCAAACCTCATGGGAATCCCAAATTGATAACAAACTCCACGCCATCCAGCCCACCATTCCGATCAAACCCACCATCAACAACCTTCTCTTAATGACAATGTTCATATTACCCGTCTTAAAATAGGTCACACCCACCTCACTCACTCCCACCTCCTTATTGGCTCCCCCCAACCCCTCTGCAACAATTGCCATCGCACCCTTATAGTCCATCACGTTCTCCTTGCTTGCCCCCTGTACAACCTTTCCAGAACTTCTCTCGCGCCCCACAACTCAAGTGCTGAGTTCTTCCAGAAAAACCCTCTGGATAAGATTATCTTCTTCTTTCATCATGCTTCCCTCTGCAACCATATTTGATTCTCCTCTCCCACCCCCTCTCTCTACTTTGTTCTTTTCACTCATGCACCTCCTCTCTCGATCCCAGTTTTCTGACTTTTAGTTCTTGTTTTTCTCTCAATCTCCCCCTGTTTTCTTTCCTTCCTACCTTTGGAATGATCTAACCTCTCAGGCACAATTTGACTCTCGTTGTTGTGGTGCCGTTAAGCCCTCATTAAACAAACAAATAAACATGGAAAACATTCAGTAACGAAGGCAGCTCGAGCTATTCCAGCACGAAAAAGCACAATACGGAAAAAATATACTCAATTCAAATTTAGAAATAACTAATTCACAAAAAGGTTGATTTTATATTTGTAGATGGTAGAAATTAATTGGAAATATTAAATGTTTTTTGAAACAACAACTGACATTTTATCTTCCATGTTCTGTGCCATCATTTTCGCAAATTGAGTACAAACACCAAATTGCCCTCGAAAAATTATTTTGCTATACGACAACATTTACTTTATACTTATTGAATTATATTTTTCGAAAATGATTTAAAAGCAAGTATATTTATTTTCAAATGTTATCGATAGACCTTGAGGTTCAAGAGCCTTGTCATATGATTTTTTTTTGCAATATGTGATATGCATAGGCCACCGTAAGAGATTTAAGTTGAAAGGGCAAAACATGATTCGGGGAAAGACTAAACATATTTTTAATTATTTATATAATTTATATAGTATGTTTGTATTCATTATTAAAAAAAAATATTACTATGTATTACTAATGCTAACAGGATATTACTAATGCTAACAGGATATTACTAATGCTAACAGGATATTACTAATGCTTCAATTTGCTTCAAATTATATCCTACCTTCTATGCTATAAATATGCAGCCTGACCACAAATGGTCAGCACACAGTAACTATACAACAAAAAACTAGAGCTGCAGACGCAGTCCACCATACCCCTATAATGCCCCTTCTCTCTCTATGTGTCACTTTTCTTCAACGCACGATACTTTAGACATGGATGTTGAGGTCTGACATTTTATTTCCCACTTAGCTGTAATATTCACCCTTTTCACCTACCTTTGCCTTTTGCAGGTTTTAGATGGTTTGAAGCCCTGCTGAGCCATCTGGGGTAGGTAGTTGAGGCTGAGTTAGGCTGAGTTTTTATCCATGATTTAATGAGCTGGCTTCAGCAGCTTGGCCTAGAAAGACGCCAAAAGTTATGGCTTCTTCCACTCTCTGTTTGTATATATGCTACTATTTTAAGGTTTTAATCTGGTTTTTCATGTGTCACAGATTATTTTGAGCTAACATTCATGGCTTTACACCCACGATGTATGAGAATATCTTGTTTTGTAATCTCTGTGCATCCCTTGTTAGCCTAGTGTTACACCTCCATTAGTATAGTACTAATGTTTAGGCTATCCTCATCATAGTTTTGTATATACTTTGGCCCCCATTCTGAGTCTGTGCTTCCACTCACTATGACGTCACATGACGTCATCTGTACTGTCTGAGGATTCTGGAGGGCCTTAGGCTCGGCTTCAGCCCAGTGGTTCAGAACTTACGGGTACCTTTAGAGGACATTTCTCCTCCAGTTACGTTTGTCATTTAGCAGCAGCATCCTTTTGTTTCCTCAGTATTTTCTTGGGGGCTAACTTTTGAGCTATTATTATCAATGTTTTTGCATTATTAGATGATATTCTATCCCATCCATGCTTAACATTTGTACTTTTTTCTTCATTTTTACAAAGACGCAGAATAATCAAGGAAATTATTCTTACAGTTTGTCTTCCCTCCAACTTGAAAAATTTATTTTTTGTTAATTTATCAAGATTTGCTCTTTGATATCAGGAGGTTGATATATAAAGCCTTGCCGGTTTGCAGTAATCCCTGCCGTCGAGAGTTTTAGACATAAACCCATGCAGGTTCTGCAAGGAATTCATGCCAGAGTTTATAACCGTGCCGGTTAACAGTAACACAAGCTATTAAGAAAGTGGAAAGAATAGATTAATATTACAAACCCGCACAGGCTTCATAGGAAGCCGTGTCGAGAATATTGATTTTAAACTACAAGTACCAGTTTTAGAAAGCCTAATCAGTAAGGTTACCCGTGGCGTTTTTAAAAAATAAAGCCGTGCTGAGAGAAATATAAAGCCATGCCAGTTTCAGAAACCCGTGCCAGTTAAAACTAAACTTGTGCTGGTTTTCACAGGAAAACCACAACAGGGAGAATTAGGTAAACTGAAAAAGAATTATAAGCCGTGTCGGTTCACAGGAACCCTTGCCAGTTTTAAAAATAAAGCATTGCCGGAGAGAAATATAAGCCGTGCTGGTTTTCAGAAACCCCAGTTTTCAGAAACCCATGCCGGTTAGGATTAAACCCATGCTGGTTTTCACAAGAAAACCGCAACATGGAGAATTAAGTAAACTTGAAAAGAATTATAAGCCATGCTGGTCCACATGAACTCATGGTGGTTAGACTTAATATCCGTGCCAGGTAAATTCAATTAAGTCATAAATAATTAAAACCTGTGCTGCTTTTACAGAAATCCGTGCTGGTTCTACAGAAAGCTGTGCTAGCTTTATCACAAGCCTTGCTGGGAAGAATTCTTAGTTAAAACCCGCACCGGTTTAATTTGAGAACTGTCCGGGGTAACTACAGTATATATAATTAAAAGTTTAGCCCCGCTGGTTTATAAACCAGCTTAAAAAGGTGATAAGTACAGTATAATAGTAACCAAAGTTAAACCCGTACCGGGTTAAAGTAAAGCTGGACCGGTAAAGTCTTTGAATTCTTTAATAAGCTTATTATATTTAAACTCCCGTGCCAGCTTTTAAGATAAAGCTAGGCCGGATTTTTTTTTTTTTGATTTTAGAAATAAAAGTTTCTTGAAAAACTGACTCGAAGTTAAGTTTGGTATTTCATTTTTTTAGCATTTTTATGATTTTACATTAAGACACAATGAACCAGCGTCCAATGAGTGGGCCTAGATGCCAGAAATGCAACAAGTTTGTAAGCCTGCAGCCTGGGGATGTACATCCCGAGTGTGCATTATACAGGATATGTTGAAGAGAGGTTTCTTGCTTATATTGCTTAGATTGGGATTCTGCCTCGTGGGCAGAAGACCAATCTTGGAGGGTTGGGGCTGCATGCAGAGCATCTGTACACAAGGAGCTGAGATGAAAGCAGGTGTCTCCTGCTCAGGGCTCCTTAGTGAGAGATGGTCTCCACCACCACCTCCTCCCCCACCCTCTCTTTCACCACATGATGATGCAAGGGTGCAATCGTCTCAAGAACCTGGCCACTCACAAGCGAAAGGAAGTCCTCCGCTTAACCGACAGATCAATCAGAATGGTAATTAAATTCCAGGCCCTGGGAGTCTGGGCCACAGAAGGTATGGCCGAGGCCCTGCGTGATGCTCCAGAGGAGCTACGAACCAGGACCCAACTGCTGCTTGGAGGGTCTAGCAGGCTTGCTAGACACCATAGATCAGCTGGCATGCATTATCAACCATGTGACGGGAAAGAAGGGAGATTCTCTTCCCCTGTTGGGATTTTCTGACACAACGGTGTCAGATTTGCAACGTCTGCCCAGGGAAGGTTCAGATATATTCGCTGGCCATTTCCAACACATCTTGTCTGGCCAGGCGGACAGACAGGATGTACTTCGCAACAACATGAAATTGGCGGTGAAAGCCAAGAGTTCCAATCCCCAAGCCACGGCACACGCCTGGAAGACATGATGGAAGGCAGGCAACCTTGTTCCACATCGCCAGTCACCACAAACCTCAGTGGGCACACAATGATCATGCCAGGTCACGGTGAACCAGGGCCAATGCTCTTTCCCTGCTGCTCGACGCAGCGCCTCCTCCGAATATCAGGAAGAGGGAGGGGAAAGTGCTTTTGACAACCACTGGCACCCCCTTAGTGGGAGGGCCCATAGGGGGGGGCACCTGGGGACTTATGCCTCAAAATGGCTAGGAGTGACAAAGGACCACTGGGTCTTGAAAACACTTCAAGAGGGATACAAACTCATGTTTACCTCCCCCCATCCCCAGAAAGTGGCTCACTCAGGCCCATTGCTGTCCTCCGGATCTGGAACACCGGGCTCTGTTGGAAGGAGAAATTAAAGCGCTTTTTGACAAATGAGCCTTAAGTCTCTAGGGCAAGATGACAGGAAAGCTGGTTATGTCAATCTTCTTTCTCGGCCCAAAGAAAGGGGAAAATGGAAGCCCATCCTAAACCTAAAACCATTAAACAGGTTCATCAAACTGGTAACCTTCAAGATGGAAACCCACACTCCATCCTTCCCAGACTTTATTCCGGTCTCTGGGCAACTTCAATAGAACTGTCAGATGCTTATTTACTTGTCCCCATTCATCCAGATCACGGAAGTTTTCTAACCTTTGAATACAAAGGCCAGACTATCGTCTTCAAGGCATTGCCGTTCGGTCTTTCCACTGACCTTGTATTCATGAAAATAACACAGGTAGTAGCAGCGTTTTTACCCAAACAAGGCATTCAGATCTTCATGTACCTGTATGATTAATTCAGTGTAGCCGAAGACTTGGAGACGGCCTTGGCTTATACTACCCAGGTGATAGAAGTAGCCCAAGAGTTGGGATGGATTGTCAATCCAGCCAAGTTGGATCTAGTTCCCTCTCAGACCCCAACCTTTTTGGGGGCGGTGTTGATTTCACGATGGGTCACATTTGACTGTCTCAAGAGAAAATTCAAGAAGTATTCTCCGGAGCAGAGCTCCTACTATCCCAAGACTCAGCTCCAGCTCAGATGCTTGTTGGTCTTTCTAGGTTACCTAGCGAGCATAGTAGACGTGGTTCCCATTGGCAGGTTGTTTTATCAGAGACCTTCAATTCCACGTTCTGTCTCATTTCGATCCTCTTTCAAGAGATCTTTTCACACCAGTCCTTGCCCACCTTCAGTGCAGCCCCACCTTCTATGGTGGCAAGACCGGTGTCATCTTTTTCAAAGGGTGTATTTTCCCCTGCCATCCCCAACAGTGACAATGGTCACAGATGACTCTTTGGAGGTATGGGGAGTGCTTTTAGGAGATATACAAGTAGCAGCCTTTGGATGGGGAGTGGGCCCACCAACATATCAACATGTTGGAGTTAAAAGCCGTGTGCAGGGCACTCCTTCACTTCAAACTCCTAGATCTGGAACACAGTCCTCATTTGAACAGACAATACCACAGTGGTGGCGTATTTGAACAAACAAGGCAGGACAAGATCCCACAGACTTTGAATGTTAACCAAGTCACTCCTTCTATGTGTGAAAAACACCAGATAATTCTGGTGGTGGTGCATCTTCCGGGCAAACTGAACACCATAGCGGACATGTTATCACGACTGCAAGACGGCCCCATGGAGTGAACTCTCGATCGGTCAGTGTATCAGAAACTCTGGTCTCTCTTCGGAATACCAGAAATAAACCTATTTACGGCAGACAACAACTTTTAAATGCCCCACATTTGCGGTCTAACCCCAGGTCCAAGAGTCTGGCAGGTAGATGCTTTAGCAATTCATTGGGGTCCGCTAGTGGCTTACGCCTTTCCACCATTTGCAATAGTGCCTCGGGTCTTAGACAAGGTAATGTCCGACTAGTGCCAATTGTTGCTAAAAGCACCTAGTTGGCCAGGCCAGATTTGGTTTCCTCTGCTACTCAGCCTTCTGGCCAGCAAACCATTGGCTTTGCCCCCATTCGAGGGCCTGTTGAAGCTACCGGAATTGGGCAGAACGCATCCAAATCCAGCAACACGACTGTGTGGCCTCTATCAGGGAGGGCTTCATCTTGCAGGGCCTTTCGCAGGATGCTGCCCAGATGGCGGCCCAATGCAGACATTCCTCCACTTTGGGGATGTATTCTGTGCGACTCCGATTGTATGGAGAATGGTGCACAGATAGAACGATTTCTCTGCATACAGTGTCTGTAGGTGATGTGGCAGAATTTTTGCTCGTTCAGGTCAATTTAACAAAAAGGTTAATACTGTCAAAGGGTTTCGTTCTGCTATTGCAGCGATTTATAAGAGGTTCTTCAATGGTTCTTCAGTTTCCACAGCAGCTCCTTTAGAGAAATTAATTAAAGGCATGTTTTCCAAAGGCCAGTGGTCAGAAATGTGGCTCTGTCATGGAGCATGCAAGTAGTGTTAGAATCTTTGGCAAAATTCGTCTATGTCATCTTGTCCTTTAAGGAAATTGTCTTTTAAGACTACCTTCTTTTGGCAGCTGCTTCGGGGTGCTGTCGCAGCTCCCTTCATGCCTTTTCTTTACGAGAAGGGCATATCCGCTTTCAGTCAGGGGGATTTCGTATGATTCAGGACCCCTCTTTCCTAGCGAAAATCAGATATTCAGACTTTTTACCAGATTGAATCTTCCTTCTGACCTTAGCTTCTTTCTCTGATACTAGAGAAGATAAGGTCTGGTGTTCAGTACGGTGTCTTAATTAGAAACTGTATAAAGCATACCCAATCATTTAGGGTGGAGTCTCAGGCTCTATTAATTTCTTTTCAAAGCCCTTATAAACCGGTTTCTTGTGAGACGGTTTCCTGCTGGATTACCAAAGCGATTCTTTATAATAGCAACGCTTTGTTCACTCATACGGGGGTGCATGCCCATCATGTAAGAGACATGGCATCCTCAATTGCTTTGTTTCGGGGGCTTCCCTTGAGAGAAATCTTGTCTGCGGCTGTGTGGAAGTCTGGCTCTTGCAGTTCTGGGCAAAGGCACCTAGTAAAGGTGAGTTGTTGTTTCCTTTGTTCCTTTGTTTGCTATGCTTTGTTATTTAATGCATAGTGAGAACTCCCGCCATCCTATTAACAGTTGAAATCTGGTTGCATATTTATAGCATAGAAGGAAGGATATAATTTGAAGTAAATTCACCCCACTTGAGTAGTGGGGGTAATTACGAGAATTATACCTACCTTCTTTGCATCCCACCCATCGACCCCACAGGTCCTCACTATTTTGTTATGGTGGTATATAAGTGAGACTTAGAGAGCGAAGGGGCATTATAGGGGTATGGTGGGACTGCGTCTGTAGCTCTGTTTTTTGGTTGTATAGTTACGGCGTGCTGACCATTTGTGTTCAGGTTGCATATTTATAGCATAGAAGGTAGGTATAATTCTCGTAAACACACCCATTACTCAAGTGGGGTGAATGGATGACAGCTGGAAGGTCTTGCATGACTCAGTGTTAAGTGCAGCTATGGATTCAATCCCTCCACTCCAGGGAAGCAGAATGAATGGATGTCAAAGACTACAGAAAATCTGGTGCAGAACGGAAACGAGCTAGGGGAATCTGCAATATACTTGGCAGGGAGTGCCACCTTCTGAGGTATCAAGAACTTGATAGACAGGTCAAAGAAAGTGCTAAGAGGGAGAGAGGGTTGCAAAATCAGATGGAAGATGCTGATAAGAATGGTCACACCTGACAGCTCTACCAATTGCTAAAACAATTAATTGCAAAAACCACTCTTTGACACCTTCCATTAAAGACCATAATGGAGAGGTACTAATTGACTATAAACATATAAAGACCAGGTGGGGAGATTACTTTTGTTAACTGCTCAACAGACCCCCACCTGAGAAAAGACTACACTGGTTTGGGATTATTGGCGACATTTGTCTTGAACCTCCTAGCCTACTTAAAGTGGAAAGTGTTACCAAGAAGCTTAGAAACAACAAAGCTCCTGGCTCTGATGAGATAGCTGCAGAGCTTTTAAAACATGGCCCGCCAGCGATGACAAGAATGGTCCATTAGATTTTAATCAATGCATGGCATGATGGAGAGGTCCCAGTTGACTGGAGAAGGAGCCTAATCTGTACCATTAAGGGGGATAGATCACTCTGCAACAATTATCGCGGTATCTCTCTTCTTTCAGTTCCAGGAAAGTATTTGGAGGATACATTTTGCTTGATAGCATGAGACTAGCCATTGTGAAAAAGCTTAGAGAAAACAAAGGTGGTTTCTGGAGTGGACGAGGCTGCAATTTTTAACCGATTCTGATGAGACAGTTTGCTGTTTGCATGTTTTTTTAAATATATTTTAAAGCGTTTAATCTCATGTTGTTCTTACCTGTCCATAAAGTTTCTTAGTAATTCTGTTTGTGTTTTTAGTTTGACTTAGCATTTTGGACAGATGATCAACCTAATAATTTGGGCGGAAAACAAAATTGCGTTGAGATAATGGCTATGGAATCCATTACGGCTTATGGAACGACATTAATTGTAATGACCCAAACTTTGGTGCAATTTGCAAAATAGAAGCCGGTATGTGATATGTAGAGGAATATAACCGCACACATATTTTCTTTCACATATCCTGCAACTTCTTTAAAAAAATTCCATTTACTAACATTTTACTTTCCTTAAAATGTATATACACACAGATTTTATATTCACTAGAAAAGCTAAAGCTTTAAATTGTGCACTGAATAATCTTTAAATTATTAAAAAAGCTCCACTTTTTGAGTTATGACTTACCAAATTTTCATTTCAATTCATTCCTTTTTCTCTTAGATTGACTGCTTCTCATCCTCTCCAGAGCTTCCCCTCAACCTCTTCAATTCCAGTAATGATCTCTTTTGCAAAATGCAACCCCCCCCTCCTTCCCCCTTTCCTCCCCCTCCAACACAAAAAAATATAATTAAAAATCCTCTTCTTTTTACATCACTGCAACTATTATAATTATTATATCTCCTGAACCTCTTTTACCTCTAACATATTTTAATCTCTCTGGCATAGTTTGACCATCGCTGTTGAAGGGGAAGATGGCTTATGTGCTGATAATTGTTTTACAACTATCAAAACCATAATCAGACTTAAAAGTTTTTCAAAAAAGCAGAAATGTTTTTGAATAATTTAATGAATAAGGACAAAATACAATATATTTTGTCCGATTTTTATTTGCCATTTTCCCATGAGATGAAACTGCAAAAGCATTAGATCAAAAATATTAATTAAAGATTTAAAGTTAATCAAGTTTTGGTTGTTTCACAGACATAATTAGACTTTAAAGTTCTCAAAAAGAAATGCATTTGAATCTTTTAAAGTTTTGATAAAAATAAAAAACAATTTATGTAATTCCATGGCAATGGCAGGTAGAAGGGAAGGTGAGAATCAATGGGAACAAAACGGCACATTTATTTTTTCAAATTTTTTTTTAATATCCTTTCTCTTGCGATATATAATCATTCCCTTACTTTATCCAACTTTTCTTTTCCTTTCAAATAATCCATTATTTTATTTAGACCGACTTCCTTTATTGGTCCGATGGTGAGCCAAATGATGACGCAGATGGGGAGGATTGTACGGAAATTCGTGGGCAGATGTGGGATCGGGGCATGTGGAATGATGTCCCGTGCTCAATTGATTATTTGGGCATCATTTGTAAGATAGATGCCGGTAAGCAGAGTGTTTGTGCAAGTAGTTGTCTGCCACCTCATCAAGTCTAGTCATCATCAAGTGTTTTGCAGTTCTTATGTTGTGCAGTCTGCTTAGCTGTCCCTCGTGTATGTCTTACACATTCTTGTTACTTTCCTCATTTTCCTTTTATTACCTTAACTTCTGTCCCCTTATTCACCTTTTCTCCCTCCTTTCCTCTATCCTTCCTCTCTTTCCTCTCTGTCCTAACTCAAGCACCTTAGTTTTTAAGACCCTCTTGGCACATTTCGCAGTGCCATTAAACATCAACAAACCAAACTAAACATTTCTTGACTAAAGCCTATGTAGACTGGTCAGCCAGAAGTGCAAAGTTTAATATGGTCTAGCATAGAAAAGTGGCTACTGGCGTATAGCAGGGGTTGGGATTGTGACCAAGGTAACAAATTTTTGGTCCCGATGCGATAGCATCAGGAACCTATGCGGTCTTGATGGCGGTATGTGTGTATGTATGTATGTGACGGCCGGCTCGTAAACGCAATATCTCAAGAACAACACACTGGATTCATTTGATATGTGGTACACAGATAGCCATGGTCCATAGATGTTACTGTTGTTTTTGATGTTGTCGTGCATATTAATGATTGGGCGGGGCTTAATGTAAAATCTTCAAATTTTCATATTTTAACAATATCATTTACTATTTTGTTTCATATTTTGTATAATTAGAATGTTAAAAAGAATTTGTAAACAAGGTATCTCAAAATGGTAAACTGATTCATGTCATATTTGGTACACAGATAGCCCATGGTCCAAAGATGTGCTCTCTTGCTTTTGGTGTTGATAACATGCATATTAATGAGTAGGTGGGGCTTAATATAACAAATCTTGAAATTCTCAAGTTGACAATAACATGTCTGTTTTGTTTGATATTTGTTATAAAAATGATATTAGCTAGTGTGTACATTGTACAAAAACCTTGACTGCCATTAATATGCATAGTGGGCGGGACTTAATATGATTTTGTAAACAAAAAACTTGTAAACAGAATATTTCAAAAACTATGGACACAATTCATGCCATGTGTGGTACACAGTTAGCTCATGGTTTACAGATGTGCCGTAATGTTTTTGGTGCTGATATGTCATGGATATTGATAAGTGGGGGGATTTAAGTGAACATTTTGAAAAAGTGATAAATGAGCAAGTGTATGTCCGTTTTACATCATATTGGGCATGATGATATTGTTGGTTATTGTGTACATGCTTATGTTATCAACAGATGTCATTAATATGGTTAGTGTGGCTTAATGAGTGCTAAAGGATAAAAACACCATACTGTATCTCAAGAACAGTATATCCCATTTATTTCATATTTGATACACAGGTCACATGATCTGTACATATGTTTCTAATGTCGTGGTAGTGGTGTCATGAATATTAATAAGTAAGCGGGCTTACTGACAAATTCTTGAAATAGGATAAATGAGCATGTTTTATATTTTTTATCATACATGTACAACACTTGCTATGATAATGTTATTTAATGTGCATACTGTATGCTAATGTTGTCAACATTTTTATTGATCTGCATGGTGGGTGTGGCTTATAAATGAATATCCTGTAACAAATATTTCACGATATGCAATGACATGACAGTTGATACAAATTTGCAAATCAATCAGCTTATAAAAAAGCATCAGAACCACAAAACCTTTTGGTTCTGGTTTCAATGGTCGAAGAGTTTTGATACAAAATCAAAGATTTTTGGTCCAAATTTTGTTGTCTAAAAGTGCTTCAATTTTGTTCCAAAACTGAAAATTTCTAATCTCAATTTGTCAATAATTTAGTCTGATATGGACATGAAAAGCCATTATTATCTTTTTCAAAAATATTCCACAATAATGCTTTAGAGGGCGTAAGTTTCTCCCTGTTTTTTTATAACACCACTGTTCCTTGACCAATTTTAGTTGCTCAGTAATAAACCACTGAACTGCGATAAGGACATCTACAGTAAAAGAAAGTCAGTTTTCCAACTTCTTTTTATCATTCTAAATACAAAAAACGCCCCAGAAAACAATTAATTTGTTTTCAATAGTTTTGTTTTCCAATGAAAATAAAATTTTACCAAGGTTGTATACAACTCACCATCAAGTTTCAAAATTCATCACTTGAATCTTCTACATAATCTACTTGTTTGCCTTGTTTCTGCATTATATTTACACTGTATGTAGGGAATATAAACTAATAAGCACAATGCTTCATTAATATATTCTTCTTTACCCTCACCATGCCTCCAAAACCACTTTCTAAGTTACTCAGCTGTTTGACTTTTCTCTTTTTCCATACATTTCAATTTGTTTATTGTTAACATTTTATTTATTTCATTTTTTACAATTTTTTTGTGAAGAAACAGTTCATATTTCATTATATGACTCAATATTTGCTATCATAATGATGTTTTTTTGTATTCATCATGATGTAAGTAAGTTAAGAAAAAAGATTTTGCCATAAAAATTATTCTTGAATGCTGTTTGTTTAATGTTTGAAAAACATTCGTGTTGCTGTTGTGTGTTAACATGCAGCCTGTATTCTCACAATTTGATCATCATTTGTATTATATAATATAAATGTGAAAAAAGTGTGTGTCCATTTCATTACACACCCAACGTGCTTTAAAAAATTCTCAAAAGAACCACTTAGTATATATGTTTGCTGTTTTGAAAATAATTATGTTTGGAACTAGTTTGGTTTTACAGAAATTCTCTGTCTCTCTGAATCAATAGAAAATCCAATATGCATAGGTAGAAGCCCAATTTTCATTGGATGGGGTGGGGATTTGAAATTGCCAGATAATGTGACTTTATCCACACAAGTCTTGAGTATAAGTTTGCCCAAATTATTGTTTGTAAGTGTGCTCAAAATCAAACCATGTGTTGGGTGGGGGTGCGGATAGGAGGGGGTCTCCTTGAACCCATCTTTTCAAGCCATGGATCAAACCTAACTTTTAGATTACTTTCTAGCATAAAGAAATGTAGATGAGACTGATTTGATTGACAGTTGGCACAACCAATATCTCAATACAGTCTACTTGATCCCAAAAGGTTGCTCACAATGAAGATAGGAATCAAGGGCATGCGTTTACTCCGGGCTAGGATCGTAAGGGATCCAGGGCATAGGGGCCCATATAACTTAAGAAAGGGATAGGCGTTCAAAAGATCAGTGTAAGTAAAGTCGGAAGCTGGAAAAAATATACGGTTCCAGCAGTTATAACCTCAGAAATTCGCAGGAAGGAAATAAGTGTGATTTTTTTCTTCCTGAGTAAACAACAGTATGTGGTAAATATGTGCTGTAAAAACGTTCCCATTTAAATATGTGATGAAAAGTACATTAGGTTGCGAAAGAGAAAAGCAGATAAAGATGTATTTACTACATTTATATTTTTCTGCCACGATTTTTCGTGGGAAGATTTCCGACATCTTTATTCAAAACCGTGGGAAATTTTATACTTAATTCCAACTCCGAAGCAACTTTGTCTTCATCTGAGAGGCTGTGTATCCCAGACCCTCATTAGCTCTTGGTACTTGGGTGGTATTCATTTGTCTAAAAAAACAAAATGATATGTTAATTAAAAAGTATATGCTGATTTCAACCTACATGTTTGTTGACATCTACTTGTATAATTGATTTTCTGTGAGTTTTAGTTGTGGATGGAATAACCCAACACTTTTAAGAGCAATATTTTTATTGACTCAATTAATTACCATACTATTTATTAATTATTAGGTTCTAATTTATTTTCTTCAAAATTTTGAAAAATGTTTTTTTTTGTATTAACAGCACCAGATGTTCCACTACCCACCAATCCTCGTAAGTTGATTGACTTAATTTAGTTTTTGATGATCTTTTAGTGACCAGCGTTAAAAGTTAAATCCTCCCATGTTTTTAATGAAGGCTCATTTTACTAGGCCATTACTTATCCCTTTCTTTGGTGCAAGCAGATTCGGGTACACTAGCGGCATTAAGTGTGCAAGCTTTTTCCTTTCAGTATGCTATCAGAGGGGCAATAATAATATGCCCAACGTGCATCAAAAAGAGGCTACATATTACACCCGCGCATGTTGGTTATGTAATTAGATCATAGCTGTGCCAGGCCAAGCAAATAATGATATCATATCAGGTTGTCCTTGCTCTGGCGAGGCGTGTGATGTGCAACCGCCGATTTTGGCCAAAATCGGCGGTTGCAGTGCATACTTAACGGAAAGCGGGTATTACTCTGCCATCTTAAAGTGAGAACCCCTAGAGAAAGGGCAAATAAAAATATTTTCGGGGGCTCCCATTTCATGGAACAGGAAACTTTGAGGTTAATAAATACAGATGGTAGAGAAGGGATAGTTCTCTACTATGCATGTCAAACTTGCCAAGATCAGCTTTCAGAGGAAGGTTAATGGGGGACTAATTTACCATGAATGCATGCATACCAAAATTTGCAAAAAGCAATATCTTTCCTTAGGAGAAATGGTCCATCAATCATTCGCAGTTAATGACCACATCACCTCAAGCATATTATACACAACTATCACCAGTTTGCAAACAAATTTCTCCCACTAAGTCACTTAACACAGGCTGAGTGATTTCAATTACAAAAGTGCCCTGATAACTCAGCACTGGCTTCTGTAATCTTATACACACAAATAACCTTGGGCTACTTGACTGTGGTGGGCATGGGAATGGCAAATAAACAATCATTGTTTGGAGTGGAAACACAATACACTAAACAGGAAGTCCGGTTGGTGATTGCTAAAACTGAGTTTTCAGGATTAACTCGGGTGTCGGTGCGGATAGGCTTAAAGAGAAACTTTTCAGCATGTGAGGGTGCAGAACGCCTTTTCACCTCTGCCTATAAAAAACGGACAAAACTTCAGGTGAACCCGTATCCAAATTAACATCATCCAAAAGATATCAGATGGTTATTTTTATAGAATATCGCGGAAGTCCCTGAAACTTTTAGTTTCTGGTACAAAAAAGACGCCAAACTTGATGCTTTTATCATAGGTTTCAATTGGGCAAATAATTAGTTCTGGGGTACATGCTTGACTCCTCCGGAACTGGACACCATATTAAGACTGAACATTGAGAAAAGTTGTAAAATGGTAAATTCTTAACCAATTTTAATGGGAGTTTTTAATATTTTCTAAATCAATTTAGGCAATATTTTCTCTACACATCAATAGACCTATAACAAATTCTCATTTTTGACAGGACTTTGATTGTTAGAATTTACAGAAAGTTTCAATTTGAGAAAAATTTATATTACTGGATTTTAATTAAGTTGTCAACTCGGGCAGATCAAGTTAAAAATTGTGGTTGCCCAGATAAGATGTTTGGTTCCGATGGGCTGTCGAACGAACCATTTTTTGATCCCTGACATGTTGTGTAAAATAAGAAAGTTGTCAATTTCTGATCATTTAATCGCAAAATCTATTTTGTAGCTACTAGTACTGGATGCTACAGCGGTAACGGGGTCAATTACCGTGGGCATGGTCAGGTGACCATAGATGCAGAACTGTGCGAGAGATGGGACAACATGAAAGATCAGCCCATTAATCCAGAACTTTATCCTGATTCAGGTAAATGAAAAGTATTTTATAAAAACACAATGTTCCAAGGACGTAGCAAGGGTGACCTCTCAAGGTGGGCTGGAGGGGGAGGGAAGGAGGGGAGGATGCAAGATTTCCCAACATTTCTCAGTTACAAGGGTAAAAATTGCACTGGTAAATTTATTTCTATTCTAGAGGTTGGTAATATGTTGTTGCTAATCAGGAAATCTTCCAATTTTCAGAAAATTTCTTCATTTGGAAAAGAAAAAAAAAAAATTGGGGAAGTTTTTTATAATTTTGGGGAAATTTAATCAAACAATTTAATAAATTTATGTTAATATTTCCCTAATTTTACCTCCCAATTGGGGCAAAAACATGTAACTGGTTAGGTATCTCAGAAGGGGCAGCTTGCCCCCCACCTACTATGTCTCTATAATGTTCCTTTTCTGTTATAGATGGCAAGAAGAACAGAATTGCAAGGGAAGCTTTGCTTTTCAATATCTTCTTCCAAGTTGTCAAGATGTACCAAATATGTTTATTGGTATAGAAAGTGTACTCTACAAGGAGGTCACAGATTCACATTAGTGTTAGGGTATCTTCAAAGTTTTGAATAAATTGATTTATTTTCATGTATTGGTATTTTCAGATTTACCATGATGAATTATCAATTTTCAGTCTATTACACTTAAACACACTTTTTCTTTCTCTACTTTTTTTTCTTTTCTTTCTCTTCTTCTTCTTTCTCATCTTCTTCTTTCTCTTCTTCTTCTTTCTTTTCTTCTTCTTTCTCTTTTTTTTCTTTCTCTTCTTTCTCTTCTTCTTTTTGTCTTTCTTCTTTTTTTCTCTTCTTCTTTTTGTCTTCCTCTTCTTCCTCTTCCTCTTCTCCTTTTTCTTCTTCTTTTTCTTCTTTCTTTTATGATGATATTCATATATACATCTGCTTCAAATGTGTGCATACATTCAAATGTGTGCACACATTCAAATGTGGGCACACATTCAAATGTGTGCACACACTCAAATGTGGGCACACATTCAAATGTGTGCACACATTCAAATGTGTGCATACATTCAAATGTGTGCATACTGTACATTCAAATGTGTGCATACATTCAAATGTGTGCATACATTTAAATGTGTGCATACATTCAAATGTAATTCATAAAAGAATGTGCATGTTCCTTATTCATGAGGTTATCAGTGAGGTTATGGGGTCTAACAAATCTCTGTCTTTTAGGACACTCCTGTGAAATGTGATTTAAAGTTTGGTCTGAGTGTCTGCAGTAGCAAGCTGGGCTGTCATGTGAAGGTTGTGGGCTGTGTTCTGATCCGGTTGGCAGTTGACCATATTTGTTGTAGAAAGTCCTGGTATTCTGTGTTCTGATCCTGTTGACAGTTGACCATATTTGTTGTAGGAAGTCCTGGCATGCTGTGTTCTAATCCTATTGACAGTTGACCATATTTGTTGTGGGCAGTCCTGGCATGCTGTGTGCTAATCCTGTTGACACTTGACCATATTTGTTGAAGGCAGTCCTGGCATGCTGTGTTCTAATCCTATTGACAGTTGACCATATTTGTTGTGGGCAGTCCTGGCATGCTGTGTTCTGATCCAGTTAACAGTTGACCATATTTTTTGTAGGAAGTCCTGGTATTCTGTGTTCTGATCCTGTTAGCAGTTGACCATATTTGTTGTAGGAAGTCCTGGCATGCTGTGTTCTAATCCTATTGACAGTTGACCATATTTGTTGTGGACAGTCCTGGCATGCTGTGTTTTGATCCTGTTGACAGTTGACCATATTTATTGTAGGAAGTCCGTGTATTCTGTGTTCTGATCCTATTGACAGTTGACCATATTTGTTGTAGGAAGTCCTGGCATGCTGTGTTCTCATCCTATTGACAGTTGACCATATTTGTCGTGGACAGTCCTGGCATGCTGTGTTTTGATCCTATTGACAGTTGACCATGTTTGTTGTGGGCAGTCCTGGCATGCTGTGTTCAGATCCTATCGACAGTTGACCATGTTTGTTGTAGGAAGTCCTGGCATGCTGTGTTCTAATCCTATTGACAGTTAACCATATTTGTTGTGGGGAGTCCTGGCATGCTGTGTTCTGATCCTGTTAACAGTTGACCATATTTGTTGTAGGGAGTCCTGGCATGCTGTGTTCTGATCATGTTAAGAGTTGACCATATTTGTTGTGGGCAGTCCTGGCATGCTGTGTTCTGATCCTGTTGACAGTTGACCATATTTGTTGTGGGGAGTCCTGGCATGCTGTGTTCTGATCCTTTTAACAGTTGACCATATTTGTTGTGGGCAGTCCTGGCATGCTGTGTTCTGATCCTGTTAACAGTTGACCATATTTGTTGTGGGCAGTCCTGGCATGATGTGTTCTGATCCTGTTGACAGTTGACCATATTTGTTGTGGGGAGTCCTGGCATGCTGTGTTCTGATCCTTTTAACAGTTGACCATATTTGTTGTGGGCAGTCCTGGCATGCTGTGTTCTGATCCTGTTAACAGTTGACCATATTTGTTGTGGGCAGTCCTGGCATGCTGTGTTCTGATCGTGTTAAGAGTTGACCATATTTGTTGTGGGCAGTCCTGGCATGCTGTGTTCTGATCCTGTTAACAGTTGACCATATTTGTTGTGGGCAGTCCTGGCATGCTGTGTTCTGATCGTGTTAAGAGTTGACCATATTTGTTGTGGGCAGTCCTGGCATGCTGTGTTCTGATCCTGTTAACAGTTGACCATATTCGTTTTGGGCAGTCCTGGCATGCTGTGTTCTGATCCTGTTGACAGTTGACTATATTTGTTGTAGGCAGTCCTGGCATGCTGTGTTCTGATCCTGTTAAAAGTTGACCATATTTGTCATTGGGAGTCAAACCTTGGTTATTTTTCATAGGATCCTGGATCAAGTCTTTGTTTATGTGAGTCAGTTGGTTCCATTTGGCCAAACAAGCTTCCTAACTTTCAAAATTTTCACCGAGTTCCCCGGCAATGTAATAACTCCCTGATAAACATCTTCAGCTGAACCCTCTGCTCTGTGATGATCTGGCCATGTAGCTACAAAATCTGTTTCATCTAAATAAGCTCTATTGTTTCATGAAAGATTCATGCCCTTACACCAGCGATGATCTGATTTTTTACATGTAGGAAATCAAAGTATCTAAAGGTCACTGAATCGTCATGCATCACGGCCCTCACACTCCGTATCTATACACTGTACAATAACACATGCATTATACCTACGTACGGAGTTCATTTTGGAATATGAAAATATATATTTAGTGCATGTAAATTTAATGGGCATTTTTTACTTTCAATTTAAGGGTGCTGCAATGTTTTCAAAGTGAAGTGTTATCAGATGTAAGGGTGTGGATTTGCATGTGCTTACTGATGATAGAAAGTTTAACCAGTGGTGCATAAAATAGGTTTCTTAATTGCTTTTATCAGTGTCTTAAAGACATATGGAGGTTTTTGCAGGAAGAGAGATTTAAAGCTTAATTTGGTTCTACTGCTTCTGATGGTTTATCACAATTGCAGTTTTGTAGATTCTGCTTTTACTATCTGCTGATATATCTGGTGAATGAAAACCACAATTTTTTTTTTTAATGTATGTCAATTTTAAAACATTAAGAACAGAAGCATATAGTATTACCATGGCTACCTGATCCATGTGAGGATATAATAGATTGCTTTTTAAAACTCTTGTTTTCCAGGCCTGGAGGAAAACTACTGTCGTAATCCAAACAACGGCCCAGCACCGTGGTGCTATGTCATATTAGATCAAGGTGTCGGCTGGAAGATCTGTGACCTGGATACCTGCAGTGGTAAATCTTTGACTTTACATTCTGTGTGCAGTTGCTGCTTTTCTGCCCCCCTCATGCCCTTCTACGACCTTACTCATCTCACTACCTTCTCTCATTAATTTCTCTTCCACTGATGTAACGTAGCCTCTCTGCCAAAACGAGTATAGTATTCCAAACAAACAGTAGCAGCACGAATCATATCTATATTTGTAAACAACAGAACAATAAAAGGCTATGTCTCCTGCTAAATCTTTATCAGATAAAAACTATGTAAATTCCATCTCATTTTGAATGGTGTTCAAGAACCCTTTTAAGATCATTTTGTCTCTAATATTTGTCTCTATTTAATTTCCTGTTTTATTTATCAAGTATTTTTATAGTTTTTTTATCAATTCTTTTATGCTTTTATATTGTCCTGCAAATAATTTCAAAAATTTTGATATTTTATATTAAGAGTTTGTCTATGTATTATCAATTTTATTGTAAAGCACTTCGATCCATGGGAGAGGCGCTATATAAATAAGTTCAATAATAATATTGTTTTATGACCTCTCACGGCCATAAATAATTGTATTTCTTCACCCCAAGCCACACAAGTTGTGAAAAGAAAGTCAAATACAGCTTAGTCCGTGACAAATATATTTTGAAGAAATTCATTACTTTTTGCTTGAGGATTGTTTCATTTTTCAGACAGGGACCTTCTTTTTTTTTAACTCATTTGAGCTGTCTTTAGGGTTAACAACCACTCTGAGAAGAACCATAAAAACGATTTATACAGTTTCCCAAGTAGTTATAATTATTTTCAGAGTTTCTTCTTTCCTTGCAGTAGACAGCTTCATGTCTGGTGAAGCCTAGGACAAGATAAGTTAAATATACACCTAGTAGCAGGTATAGTGTAGGAAGGAGATGATTTCCTGGGGATTTTTTTTTTCTACCCAACTTCTCAATTTTCTTTTCATATCTGACATAATCTAATCTCTTTGGCCCAATTTGACCATCGTTGCCATGGTACCTTTAAACTTCACCATACAAACAAAGAAGATCTTTCCTTGGCAAACAAACACAATTAAGTCATTAATAATGCAAAATTCAGAAATGATTAACATTCATGGGCCATTCCATTTTGTAGCGGGGACAGATTGTTATGAAGGCGATGGATATTCCTATCGTGGCAAGTCACACACAACGGAAGATGGAGCAGAATGCTATTCATGGGAATCCCTCTCTTCATCTGCTTACTACAGACCAGTCAATTTCCCTGAAGCAGGTAAACATAATTTATTTTGACACGTATTTAATTTATTTGTTAAAGTGCTATTACATTACAGAATCCGCCAATTGAACACTACTCCATCCTGGTTTTCTGTGCCTGTGGCATTCTAGTAATCGCATGAACGACTAAGTAACATTGACAAGCAGTCACTGAAAAGCTTAAAACTTTCTATTTAATTTTCACGATACTCCTCCTCGTATTATAACAATATTTGTGGTCAAATAATTGCACAATACATGCCTCGCCTTGTTGAGAGTATGCCCTTGAAACGTCATCCCGTCTGTGTTTCAAGGGGCGCTTTCTTCAAATGAAACATAAACGAACATCCGCTGTTTATTTTAAGAGAGTTCTTTTTAAGGTATAAAGACATCTTATTTGCATGGTAAGTAAATGGCACAGTCATGATGTTGACTTTGCCTTTACCTTATAGAGAGAGAATTAGAGGTTTATGGACAAGTAGCAACAAATATGACAAACTTTGAATTGTCATAGATAAGTTAGTAGACTACCTGTCCATATACAGTACCTTTAATTGCTGAGAGACAACCATGGTACAGTCATTGTCACTTATCTCAAGCTGTGTCACACTTATTGCACTTCTCTTACAACCAAACACTTGATTGTAGAATCTGTACATGAAGTATACAAATAGATATTTAACTTCATCCACAAAACTTGGCTTTTCACAATAAGCTCCAATATTTGTTTACAAGCGAAAAGTAGTGTGATCGATTATTAAAATTTAAGAGTTTTTTGGGGTTAGGTGTCACAGTGGTCTGCTGTGATGTACCTAGATTCATTCAACAATTCAAAATCCTTTTTTTGATCCGAAAAATGCCATAAAAGTTTTTGTTTTTCTGGCAGAGCTTAAGGCTTATGGGGTCACGTGCGAAAATAAGACAGGAACACAAACACACCTAGAAGAAAATACCGGCACTAAGTAAAACAAAATATACCTAATTGACTAATTCGGTTATACGATCAAAGCCACTACTTACAACCTATCTCGTGTCAACAACGTCCACATTACCCGCCTTAGTATAGGTCACACCCACCTCACTCACTCCCACCTCCTTACTGGCTCCCCCACCCCTCTGCAACAATTGCCATTGCACCCTCACAGTCCATTACATTCTCCTTGATTGCCCCCTGTACAATTTTCCCAGAGCTTCCCTCGCTGCCCACAACTCAGTAGCCGAGCTGTTCCTAAAAGAATGCTCTGGATAAAATTATCTCCTTCCTTCATCATGCTTCCCTCTACAACCATATTTAGTCCTCCTTCTCCACCCCCTCTTTCTCCACCCCCTCTTTCTCTCTACATTATTTTTCCACCCATACACCTCCTCTCTCGATCCCAGCTTTCTGGCTTTTAGTTCTCGTGTTTCTCTCAATCTCCCCCTGTTTACTCTCCTTCCTACCTCTAGAATAATCTAACCCCTCAGGCACAATTTGACCCTTGCTGTTGTGGTGCCGTTAAACTCTCATTAAACAAACAAACAAAACTGCAGTTTTAAAGTAGATGACTCGCCGAGAGAAAAGAAAGCTCATTGAACTAGCTTTAAATCATGTTTTGTTTTAGAGAAATTCAGATAAATAATCGTCCTCATGCTAATGGTGCTACTTTAAGATAGAACGATCATCTCAAGTTACAATAGTATCAGCCTGGGGTTGAGCTGCAGTGAACCAGACCGCCTTTTCTCACATTAAATAATTATGCCTTCTCCTTCATATCGTTTTGCCAACCTTTTGGTCTGCCTGCCATTCTGAAAAATGACTTTAAATTGTTGCCCTAGGTCTGACTCAAAAAAGCTGCCACAACCGTCTTGAACTATCTCTGGTTCTTATCTGCCCAGAGTAATAGTAAACAACCCACACACCAAATTCCCTAAAAGGTCATGCTGAAAAGTTTCTCTTCAAGCCAACCCGCACCGGACACTTGAGTTAATCTTGAAAACTCAGGTATGACAATTACCAACCCAACTTCCTGTTCAGTGTATTGTGTTTTGACTCCTAACAATGATTGTTTATCTGCCATTCCATGCACACCACAGCCAAGTAGCCAAGGCTATTTGTGTGTATAAGATTATACAAAACCAGAGCTGAATAATCAAGGCACTTTTGTGATTGAAATCACTCATCCGTGTTAGTTCTCTTAGTGGGAGAAGTTTGTTTTTAAACTGGTGATAAGAAAAGCTGTGTATCATAATGCTTGAGGTAATGATGTGCATTAACTGTGAATGATTGACGGACCATTTCTCCTAAGGAAAGATATTGCTTCATGTCTTTTAAGATAACCAATTAAGCGCAGCCCAGCGATCCTGAGAATTTTGCATATTACATAACCTAATCTGGAGTGAAGACACGTTCTTGACATTTCTATAGGACCTTGTGACAGTAGGTTTCTTAATTGCTTCTATGTAACAAAGTACACACATTAAGTCTGCAAAAATGGAGGTGTGGGAAACGACAGATCATTCGTAAGAGATCTGGACGGATAAACTACTATGTTATTGGCCTTTTCAAATCTGAATCAACAATTTTTGGAAAACTAATTTAAATCATGTCACATGGCCAAAATTCACTTGTCCATAATAGACCACTCGTATACTGGGGGAATTTTATCAACCAATCAAATTCTGAAGTTTCTTGGCACAAATCACACTTGGGATGGGACCAAGTATATGAAAAAATGCTTTCACATGCTTATCATATGTGCATTAGGTCAAATGCGTGCGCACATTTTTGCTTACAATATTTCCTCCAGCAACTGCAATTGATTAGTTGAGTGACAAAGGGAACATTCCCACAGCAGCTGATTGGTTGGGGAACATTCCCACAGCAGCTGATTGGTTGGGGAACAAAAAGAACATTCCCACAGCAGCTGATTGGTTGGGTAACAGAAACATTCCCACAGCAGCTGATTGGTTGGGGAACAAAGGGAACATTTCCACAGCAGCTGATTGGTTAGGTAACAAAGGGAACATTTCCACAGCAGCTGATTGGTTGTGGAACAAAGTGAACATTCCCACAGCAGCTGATTGGTTGGGGAACAAAGGGAACATTCCCACAGCAGCTGATTGGTTGGGAAACAAAGGGAACATTCCCACAACAGCTGATTGGTTGGGGAACAAAGGAAACATTGCCACAGCAGCTGATTGGTTGGGAAACAAGGGAAAGATTCATACAGCAGCTGATTGGTTGGGGAGCAAAGGAAACATTCCCACAACAGCTATTTGGTTGGGAAGCAAAGGAAATATTCCCACAATAGCTGATTAGTTGGGAAACAAAGGGAACATTCCCACAGCAGCTGATTGGTTGGGAAACTAAGGGAACATTCCCACAGCAGCTGATTGGTTGGGGAACAAAGGAAACATTCCCACAACAGCTGATTGGTTGGGGAACAAAAGAAACATTCCCACAGCAGCTGATTGGTTGGGTGACAAAGGAAAAACTCAGCTGATTGCTGCAGTGAAGTTTTTACATTTGGCTAAAATCAGCTTAGGAATGGTTTATTGTAGTATCATTTGTCTTTCACAGTGTTGTTTTATGCAGAGCTTCAATAACTACCGTATTTGATGTATTATTATTATTATTAATATGTAGATGCTTATATAGCGCTTATATTGAGAAGAAAACTAAGCGCTTTACATTATTGGGTAAAAAGGTGTGTTTTCAATTGCTTCTTGAAATTGATAATGTCACTTGCAGATCTGATGTGGACAGGCAGCTCATTCCAGAGAGATGATTCAGTGACAGCAAAGTTGTAACGACTAACTTGTTTGCTGCCATACTGTCTCCTTATCAGTGGGCCATTAGAGGCAGACCTAAGTCTGGGATCTGGGACATACATATGAATTAATTCAGACAGATAAATTGGTCCAAGACCATTTTTTGGTGCAAGAGAATTTTGAAAAGATGAACATAAAGCCTAAACCTGATTCGTGACTGTACTTTGAGCCAATGCAAATGGGAAATTATAGGAGTAATATGAGATCTTATACCTATGCCAGAGATCAGTCTTGCAGCAGTATTCTGAACAAGTTGAAGTTTGTTCAACAGGCCACCTGACAAACCACTCAGTAAACCAGAAGCATAATCAATTCTGCTGATCACCAGTGATTGAACAGCACACTTACATGTACCCAGTGCTAAGCTAAATCCATCCGAACCATTAGGCCCATAGAGCTCGTGCTTATCCCCAGTTTCCATGGCACAAGCAGATGAGAGTACATGACTCCCGCTGAACAGGACGCCAGTCCATCGCAAATTAACTCCCCAGCATTGCTGGTACTCATTTTACAGCTGAGTGGACAAAAGCAAGAAGAGTAAAGTGTCTTGCTCAATGACACAATGCAGCACTTATGACGGGCTTTTACTGAAAATAGAATTGTTCTAATTTTCTTCCTAATAAGTACCCAAGCTCAGAATGGGCAGTTGAAATAATCAGAACCTAGAATTCATTCTCCCTTTGGTTTGCTGAACATAACAGTGTGTGTCGGCCAAATCAACCTTTGTGGTCACTTCAGTGCATTTTAAAAGAACACTTCACTGGGCGACCATAATCAGCCATAGGTCACTGGTGTGAGGTTGGGAGGAAACTTTGAATTTGTGCGCCTTCAAAATTAATGGAAAAGTTAAACAAAAATAGATTTGGCACAATGCTCATGTAGAAATAGTTTGAATTACAAATATCTGGCACATTTAGACATTATGACACATAATGAAAGTTATAGAATATAAATCTTATCTCGAGGAAACCAGTTATTTATAAGTTGAAATACTGTTTGTGGCATAATGTATAAGCCATTGTAAAAAGGCTTAGTCCTTTGCAAAGAACTTTTTAACAAAGGTTTATATATATATATATATCAATCTCCATCTGGAATACTACATCAACGTTCTTGTTTCTGCAAGAATTTAGCAAGAATCTGTTAAAAGTTGAGCGTTAACACACCACACTATGATCAGAGATGTTTGCCTATTAGTTATCAATCTGTGGACATACTTATAGGGTATCAACAGTGAAAGTCATCTTGTATGCCAGACAAAATCAAGATAAAAGATATGGTCGCCCCGTGTGTTCGAATTTTGTTAACTGGGCAACCATACTTCCTCCAAGTTATCTTGATGAAATATTCTCTGAGTCACTCAATTTTGGCTGTGTTTTTTTTTGTATGGCATACAACACTTCATGATTGCCAAAAAAGAAGACATGGAAGATATTAAAGAATTTAAACCACAGTTATTTACTTCATGATGTTGGGGTATTTGATCAGTCAAAATAATGTGCGCATAATAAAGCATGGGTGCTTATTCAGTCTTTTGCTGTACGTGACCATTTAGTCATTCATCAGTTGTATGACTCACCTCTACTACCTCCGGAAATGTCAGTCAAATGTGAGTAATTGACATATGAAACTGAGTCACATGTGTGTTAATGTACCAAATTCTCACCAGAGTGACTCTGTGGTGAGTCAGTTTTACTTCAGACCTATTGACTTCGTACAGAGGTGAATGATTTAGAGTCAGCCATTTCAGGAGAAATGTCAGACCTCTAAGTGGCTGAGGCGGTGCATCAATGAACATGTTTTGGTCACCCACCTTGACGCAATGACTCACCTTGTCCGGGGGTAAAGGGGTGAGTCACACAATTGACAAGTGCATTATACTCACCATCTCTCTTACTGTGTTTGCACCATCTCTCTTACTGCATCTGCACCATCTCTCTTACTGCGTCTGCACCATCTCTCTTACTGCATCTGCACCATCTCTCTTACTGCGTCTGCACCATCTCTCTTACTGCGTCTGCACCATCTCTCTTACTGCATCTGCACCACCTCTCTTGCTGCGTCTGCACCATCTCTCTTACTGCGTCTGCACCATCTCTCTTACTGCATCTGCACCGTCTCTCTTACTGCGTCGGCACCATCTCTCTTACTGCATCTGCACCGTCTCTCTTACTGCGTCGGCACCGTCTCTCTTACTGCGTCTGCACCGTCTCTCTTACTGCGTCTGCACCGTCTCTCTTACTGCGTCTGCACCATCTCTCTTACTGCGTCTGCACCATCTCTCTTACTGCGTCTGCACCACCTCTCTTACTGCGTCTGCACCACCTCTCTTGCTGCGTCTGCACCACCTCTCTTGCTGCATCTGCACCACCTCTCTTGCTGCGTCTGCACCATCTCTCTTGCTGCGTCTGCACCACCTCTCTTGCTGCGTCTGCACCACCTCTCTTGCTGCGTCTGCACCATCTCTCTTGCTGCGTCTGCACCATCTCTCTTGCTGCGTCTGCACCATCTCTCTTGCTGCGTCTGCACCCTCTCTCTTGCTGCGTCTGCACCATCTCTCTTGCTGCGTCTGCACCATCTCTCTTGCTGCGTCTGCACCATCTCTCTTGCTGCGTCTACACCATCTCTCTTGCTGCGTCTGCACCATCTCTCTTGCTGCGTCTGCACCATCTCTCTTGCTGCGTCTGCACCATCTCTCTTGCTGCGTCTGCACCATCTCTCTTGCTGCATCTGCACCATCTCTCTTGCTGCGTCTGCACCATCTCTCTTGCTGCTTCTGCACCATCTCTCTTGCTGCGTCTGCACCATCTCTCTTGCTGCGTCCGCACCATCTCTCTTACTGCATCCGCACCATCTCTCTTACTGCATCCGCACCATCTCTCTTACTGCATCCGCACCATCTCTCTTGCTGCGTCTGCACCATCTCTCTTGCTGCATCTGCACCATCTCTGTTACTGCGTCTGCACCATCTCTCTTACTGCGCCTGCACCATCTCTCTTACTGCGCCTGCACCATCTCTCTTACTGCGTCTGCACCATCTCTCTTACTGCGTCTGCACCATCTCTTTTACTGCATCTGCACCATCTCTGCTACTGCGTCTGCACCATCTCTCTTACTTCGTCTGCACCATCTCTCTTACTGGGTCTGCACCATCTCTCTTACTGCATCTGCACCATCTCTCTTACTGCGTCTGCACTATCTCTTTTACTGCATCTGCACCATCTCTCTTACTGCGTCTGCACCATCTCTCTTACTGCGTCTGCACCATCTCTGTTACTGCGTCTGCACCATCTCTTTTACTGCGTCTGCACCATCTCTCTTACTGCGTTTGCACCATCTCTCTTACTGCATCTGCAACATCTCTCCCACTGTGTCTGCACCATCTCTTTTACTGCATCCGCACCATCTCTTTTACTGTGTTTGCACCATCTCTCTTACTACGTCTGCACCATCTCTCTTACTGCGTCTGCACCATCTCTCTTACTGCGTCTGCACCATCTCTCTTGCTGTGTCTGCACCATCTCTCTTACTGCATCTGCACCACCTCTTTTACTGCATCTGCACCATCTCTCTTATTGCGTCTGCACCATCTCTCTTACTGTGTCTGCACCATCTCTCTTACTGTGTCTGCACCATCTCTTTTACTGCATCTGCACCATCTCTGTTACTGCGTCTGCACCATCTCTCTTACTGCGTCTGCACCATCTCTCTTACTGCATCTGCACCATCTCTTCTACTGCGTCTGCACCATCTCTTTTACTGCGTCTGCACCATCTCTTTTACTGCATCTGCACCATCTCTCTTACTGCGTCTGCACCATCTCTCTTACTGCGTCTGCACCATCTCTGTTACTGCGTCTGCACCATCTCTCTTACTGTGTCTGCACCATCTCTCTTACTGAGTCTGCACCTTCTCTTTTACTGCGTTTGCACCTTCTCTCTTACTACATTTGCATTATCATCAGTTTTATTTGAAAAGACCTCTCTGGCACTATAAGGTGTATGTACAACTAAACAAGATGATTCAGATAAAAAGCTATCAACTAGCATTGTTTTTTTTAAAGAAAAAAAGTCATTTTCGTACATAAATGTACATTTTCTTCTCCAAAACTTTTGATTTTATCTAATAACTTTACAGGTTTGGAACGCAATTACTGTCGCAATCCAAGCGGCTCTGGATATGGACCATGGTGCTACTATAGTACGACTGATAGTGGTTTTTACCTGTCATCTCCATGCACATTGAACCAATGCAACTGTGAGTATTAAGCTATATTTTTCAAAATGTTGACTTTCAATATATGAATCAATTTAGCCAATGTTGCCTCTTTGTAAGGCATTCTGGGCAGGTTTGATTCTTACCGACGGTGAGGCGATGGAAGACTCATAGACTTGTTGATCTTTTCTGAAATTGTCGTGTCTCCAGAGCTGATGAGTAGGGTATTTCAGTCATGCACATAAGAACATCAATATAATTTGATAATACAAATGAAATACAAAACAAAGATTGATTCACAATCCGAACTAAAAACAGTCAGGTGTAAACTTTAATGAATGATCCTTCCAGATCATATTTAATTAAGATTTGAAACTGTTTAGAGAGCTGGCATTTGTGACAGCATCAAGCAAGCTACCTCAAGAGTGTTTAGAGCAATAACAAAAAGTAGAGGTAGTTCTACCTCTGCACTTAACAAGCTTCCAATTGTGACCTCTTTTATGAGAAATATGACTTCCTTGAAAAGGTTAATCCAGATTTGTGTCTTCCAACCTGTGAAGAATCCTTCAAATATGAATCACATCATTTCTAATCCTCCTGTATTGATGACTAAAAGTGTACTGGAAATGATGACAACATTCTATTGATATAAAACCTTATCCATCAAAATCAGAATTCTTCTTCTTCTTCTTCTTCTTGTCCTTTGTCGTGTTGCAGCAAATTCTGATCAATTCAATCAAATTCTAACAGGAACGTATTTTCCATGCCCAAAAGTGCCTACGCGCACCAGACACCTGAGTTAATCCGGAAAACTCAGGTATGGCAATTGCCAACCCGACTTCCTGTTCAGTGTATTGTGTTTCCACTCCAAACAATGATTTTTTATCTGCCATTCCCATGCACACCACAGTCAAATAGGCGAAGGTTATTTGTGTGTATAGGATTACAGAAGCCAGTGCAGAGTAATCAGGGCACTTTTGTAGTTTGAATCACTCAGACATGTTGAGTGTCTTAGCGGGAGAATTTTTTTTGCAAACTGGTGATAAAATAGCTGTTTTATATGCTTGAGGTTATGTGAATGATTGACGGACTATTTCTCATAAGGAAGAATATTGCTTCATGTCAGCGACTCAAGATTTAGGAAAGAAATAATAAAGATTTTAAGCTGTCTGCCCTGTCATACATCACAAATTTAGCATAAATTTAAAATAGGTCAAACTTTGATCAGCCATAACTCAAAAACTGAACTTTGAAGCTGATCAGCTCAGATTTGATCCTCTTTCAACCAATATAGAAATTGTCCGTAACGTCATTGTTTGTTGATGTTTGTTAATGTTGTTGTTTCATTCAGTCATGGCAGCAGATTGCCATTCACATAAAAGACTTTGTATGCCACGGTCCAAGCATAACAGATTCAGGTTTTCATTTGTACCCAACTTTATTTCCCTATTCAACTTGAAAGCAGTCCGATAGTTTGTGTTTTTATATTTTAAGTCAAATTTTTATATTTATTTTTATATGTATATGTATGTGTATATATGTATACTGTATATGTATGTGTGTATGTGTATATATATATATATATGTATGTGTATATGCATGTGTGCATATGGGTGTGTATGTATGTGTATGTATGTGGGCCTATATATATATATATATATATATATGTATATTTACATCTTGGACGTTATTGTATTTTACCATTTACTAATATTTACGAAATTTTGATTTTTTTTTCTAATTTACTGGGTTATTTTCATTTTTGATTTTATTTTATACATTAACTTTTATGTAACTTTTATATCTAAAACTTTTATATTTGTATTTCTTTTTAAATATCTTTGCACATTTTGCTACAGGGCGACAAATTTCCATATTTTGTTGTGAACGAAATAAATTGATCTTATCTTATCTTATATAAACATATTTTATGATCTTAGGAATGGTGATAGATTTTAATCTGAATTGATTTTTTTCCTCACAGTGACGGGTTGCTATGAAGGGGATGGTGAAAGTTACAGAGGCTCTGCTTCCCACTCTGAGTCAGGAACTACCTGCTTACCATGGGACAGCATGACCAGTGCTCCTGTGAACCCTAAGAAGTATCCAAATGCTGGTAGGAAGAAATAAGATTTTATGATTGTGCTTATCAACAAAGATAAGTTTCTAGATTTAAGCTTTATTTTAAATCATTTTTGATTAGAATAATTCCTCTAAGTTTCTTTGTATAGTACTGCACCCCTTAAAGAAATTTTCCTGTGAATTTTCATTTGCATTTTTATGATAGAAGAATATTCAAGAAACAAATTAGTGTAAAGACCATGGGGATATATTTTTCAATTTTTTAGTTATTACATTTCAAATATTTCACTAGTGTATTGAAAAGTGACCTCACATTGTACAATGTGATGTTGTAATTGCCAATTCAAGATAATTTTTATGTAATTCTTTATAAACTAATGCCTTCTTCTAAATTATTGGAAACATTTTGTTTGGTTATTGAGATAATGATGTATAACATGCACTTTTTTTGTACAAGAAAGTGATTTGTCATCTGCTCGTGTAACTTACACTCTACTTATCTGCCAGTGTGCCTTACACTCTAGTCATCTGCTGGTGTGCCTGACACTCTAGTCATCTGCTCGTGTGCTTACACTCTAATCATCTGCTTGTGTGCCTGACACTCTAGTCATCTGCTTGTGTGCCTTACACTCAAGTCATCTACTCGTGTGCCTGACACTCTAGTCATCTGCTCGTGTGCCTGACACTCTAGTCATCTGCTCGTGTGCCTTACACTCTAGTCATCTGCTCGTGTGCCTTACACTCTGGTCATCTGCTCGTGTGCCTTACACTCTGGTCATCTTCTCGTGTGCCTTAAACTCTGGTCATCTGCTCATGAACCTTACACTCTAGTCATCTGCTCGTGTACCTTACACTCTAGTTATCTGTTTGTGTGCCTTACACTCTAGTTATCTGCTCGTGTGCCTTATACTCCAGCCATCTGCTCGTGTACCTTACACTGTAGTCATCTGCTTGTGTGCCTTACACTCTAGTCATCTGCTCGTGTGCCTTACACTCTAGCCATCTGCTCGTGTACCTTACTATAGTCATCTGCTCCAGTACCTTACACACTAGTCATCTGCTCATGTACCTTGCACTCTAGTCATCTGCTCATGTACCTTACACTCTAGTCATCTTCTCGTGTGCCTTAAACTCTGGTCATCTGCTCATGAACCCTACACTCTAGTCATCTGCTCGTGTACCTTACACTCTAGTTATCTGTTTGTGTGCCTTACACTCTAGTCATCTGCTCGTGTGCCTTATACTCTAGCCATCTGCTCGTGTACCTTACACTGTAGTCATCTGCTTGTGTGCGTTACACTAGTCATCTGCTCGTGTGCCTTACATTCTAGCCATTTGCTCGTGTGCCTCACTATAGTCATCTGCTCCAGTACCTTATACACTAGTCATCTGCTCATGTACCTTACACTCTAGTCATCTGCTCATGTACCTTACACTCTAGTCATCTGCTCGTTTACCTTACACTCTAGTCATCTGCTCGTGTGCCTTACACCCTAGTCATCTTCTCATCTTGCTTACACTCTAGTCATCTTCTTGTGTGCCTTACACTGTAGTTATCTTTTCGTGTGCCTGACACTCTAGTCATTTTCTCGTGTGCCTTACACTCTAGTCATCTGCTCGTGTACCTTACACTCTAGTCATCTGCTCGTGTGCCTTACACTCTAGTCATTTGCTCGTGTGCCTTACACTCGAGTCATCTGCTTGTGTGCCTTACACTCTAGTCATCTTCTCATGTGCCTTACACTTTAATCATTTTCTCGTGTGCTTTACACTCTAGTCATTTTCTCATGTGCTTTACACTCTAGTCATCTTCTCGTGTGCCTAACACTCTAGTTATCTTCTCTGTGCCTTACACACTAGTCATCTGCTGGTGTACCTTACACTCTAAATAAAAAGAAAATGAATTTTTATGTTGTTGAATAACTGAGAAATTGTCTTGGATCCACAAGTATGATGTCACTCTGTACAGTGCACTGATCACTTTTCAATACATGTGAAATCTTTGAAGTGTAATAACTCTCATAAAATATTAACATGGTTTTTACTCCAATTTTATTTAAAAAACCTTTTATCATATACATAAGAATGAAAAGTCATGGGAATATTTCATTAAATGATTAGCTCAGTGATTAAGCAAGTTATCTTACATGAAAGAGTGCTTTAAAAGATACAAAATGGTGAAGAAAGCATTCAATAATCAAACCAAACAAATTGTTGGAACAGAATAATTGTTAACTTACGACAAAAGCACCTCTACTTTCTGAGTTATGGCAAATCAGTTTTTCAAGAACTGTGCACTAGTTGTGATGTACTGTACACAGTGGCATCAGTAGACCCTTTTAATTTGGGTGTAACACCCCCTCTTCCTTTTTCTCCCTCTGTATTTATGCCCTTGGATGTACGAAAGAGAATTAAGGCAGCTCAAGATGTTTGATGTATTCTTTGAATTGTTTTTACAGTCCTTAATTTCTTTCACTAAAAAAAATATGTTTTCTTCGTCCATTAAAATTTGATTGAGGACATGGTAGAGATTCAAATCTTATTAATCGCATTCAATAGCTCCAATTCAAAGAACATTGGTGATGTATTGAAAACAATCAGTTGAGAAATTCACAGGTTTTCTCTTTCTGATGTCACAAATTTAGATAGAAATTGAATGATTTTTGATAGCAAGACTGAAAATTCAAAATGCTGTAAAATTGTCAATTTTGTAACCAATTTTTAAAACCGTTTGCTACTTTCCGATTTCTTTCATTTGAATTCAAGTGTTGCTATACTGTAGGTCCGTAAGAGGTGCAGTGGCTCAGCGGTTAAGGAGTCAACTTCGTATTGGAAAGGTACCAGGTTCAATTCCCATCGCAATTGCTGCATTGTGTCCTTGAGCAAGACACTTAAATTTACCCTACTTGCTTCAGTCCACTCAGCTGTAAAAATTAGTACTAGCACTGCTGGGGAGTTAATCTGCGATGGACTGGCGTCCTGTCCAAATACTCTCATCCGCTTGCACCATGGAAACAAGGGATAAGCACCGGCTGTATGAGCCTAATGGCTTGATGGAATTAGCTTTTTTAGCTATAAGTCCATCAATCTTTAATCAGTTTATATGTGCTTGGGAATTTAATAGGGAATTAAATAATTACTCATAGGAATCAAGTAATTGCTTATAGGAATTAAATAATTTAAGATGAAGTATAAAATTAAATCTATTTCATCTTTTTCAGCTAATTATTTAATACAAATCATTATTCATGCCAAGCTTGACTACGGCAGTGCGCCGCTTACAACTCACACTTTAGTCACATCAACACCATCCAAAATGAAGTACTTAGGCTTTGTCTGGGTGCTTACAAGACCTCCTCCATCCTTGGCCCTCACATTGAGGCCAACAAAACCCCTTCTTGCTTAGGTGTAAAAAGTTCAGTCTTTCCTGCACCTCTAGAGCTCTCTCCAATACTTGTAAGCCTCTTTACAACCTCACAGGCTATCCCAATTTCTTCACCCTCTTTGATAGGTTTAAAATCCTATTTCCTCCTTTTAACTAATGCATTTAGCCTGACCTCCAACAACTTGACATCAACCTCTCTACTCTTGGCACCTTCTCCTGGCCTTCTTTTTCTCCATGGCCTCCTCCCCCTTCTATCTAACTGGAACTTTTCATTCATTGTAAAGTCCAAACCCACCCCAACCTTTTCATCAACCTCCAGAACCAACTTTCTAACTACAGCCCCATCTATACTGATTGTTTCAAGGAAGACAGCAAGGAAGCCTCTGCTGCCATCATGCAATATCACTCTCAATAGCAGGCTTCCTAACTACTTGTCTATCTTTTCAGCTGAGGCTAAGGCCATCCTGCTCGCCCTGAACTGTCCGCTCAGGTGCTTTGCCATCTTTTTAGACTCTACGTGCATCTTCTTTACTCAACCTTAAATTTGATAACCTCACATCCCACCTCGTCCTCCGTAAACTCATTTTCCCTCTCCTCTGCAGGAATAGCATGCTTTTCTTCTGGATACCCAGCCATGTGGGCATCCCTGGCAATTACAAAGCCAATTCGGCTGCTAAGCTTGCTCTCAACCACCCCCTCCCCTTCCCCAAAACCCATTCTGGCATCAAACCACTTATCACTTCTCAAGTTTTCATGTTCGTGACTACTGGCAAACTAACTGGAAAACCTAAACTGATAACAAACTCCACAACATCCAGCCCACCATTCCTGTCAACCTCACTATTCACCATCTCCCCCATAAAGACCATGTCCACATGTCATTACCCTACTCAGGATTGGCCACACCCATTTCACGCACTCCCACCTCCTTAACAGCTCCCCCACTCCTCTTCAATAACTGCCACTGCCCCTCACTGTCTATCATATCCTCATTGACTGCCCCCTGTTTACCCTCCCCAGAGCTTCCTTCACTCTTTTCAATTCCTTTGCCGAGCTCTTCCACTAAAACTACCCTGGTTAAATGATCTCCTTTCTCCACCATTTCTTCTACTATAACTATACCTAGTTTTCCTTTCTCACCTGTTCCTTTTCTATTCCTTTTACCCATTGCACTTCTTCTATTCCTCCAATCTTTTTTCCACCTCTGATATAATCAATCCTCTCAGGCACAATTTGACCTTTGATGTCTTGGTGCCGTTAAATCTCACCAAATCGAACATACCCACAAATCATCCTTTGATGCCTTGTTGAATTGCAAATGACATTACTTTATGCTTTTCCAATCAAATTTGATTGATTAATAGACAATGTTCTCTACAATCTGCAAATCTGATTAGATAGCTTTTAAAAACACTCATTTTCTAAATAACCTGTACAGGTTTGGACAACAATTACTGCCGGAACCCAGTAGGTGAGGCCAAGCCATGGTGTTACATTTCGCTGCAGGGAGACACTGCATCATGTGACATACATGAATGCTCAGGTGAGGGTGTACTTTATTAATATGACTTACCCTCAATCTTGGACAAAACTGTTGGAACATTTGAGCTTCACAAAGAGCTAAATATTTAGTGTTATGATTCTTAAAGATTTCCTTCCTCGATTTGTAACTTTCCACCCCCTCCCATTTCCAATTTCTATTGTCTGTTAAACCTTATTTGAAAAGAACAATAGGCAACGTTGAATGGGGTGTGGAGGAAGGGGAAACTTTAAGATAGTAAGGTAGGTTAGGGGACACTGGGGATGTTAAGGAAATTCTGCAAATGTTTTAAAAAAAAAACAATAATATAGAAATGAGAGAATATGGATCAGAAGAACTACTAATGGAGATTTCTTCATAAGAGCAGTACAAATTTTCACGAATTGTTCCAACGAGTTTTGTCCAAGACTTCTTGTCAATTTTAATATTGTCATATGTTTGTGAGGGTCTTTATGTCCTTTATCCTAGACCCATTCAGCAGTGTAAGTATTTGCATAAGTTAATGATACTGTAGCAAAATTCAGCTGTTATCATAGGCATAAGAGATGGGTATGCAGGGGGATATTGACCAACCCCACAAAAAAGCATGGTTTTAGACAGATTTACAAGCAAAATTTGGACAAAGTTATACTCTTCTTATTGTCATTAATTTCTGCCAATATCTATTTCCCCCAACCCTCCTCAAATAAAATAGGACCATGGCCTTATGCTGGAATTTTTGGTGGGGGAAGGGGAGAGGGCCAATAGCTGAAGTCATTTTTAATACCCCAAGCATGATTTCAGAGATCGAATGTAAGTTAAAAAAAAATGACTGCATATTTCTGGGGGTAACTGCCTCTGTCCCTCCTGCCATGTCGACCCTGAATAGGACTCCCATACTGTAAGTTTGTAAGTGCAACACACTTTTTTGCTGAGGAAATTTCTTGGTGACAAAAATATAAATTTGTAAATAGATATATTTTTAATATGTTTCAAGGTTGTTTCATTTTATGAAATTATTGTTGTACTTTAGGTGAGATTGGTTGCTATCAAACGAATGGTGTTGGTTATCGAGGAAAGGCACACTATACTACTGGAGGTGTGGAGTGCTTAAATTGGGCGGATTTCATGGAGGAGTTTTATCCAAGTATGTTACTTTTTTCTTTTATTGGCTCATTATCAGGATTGTTTAAAGGGTCAAAGGTGAATGCGACTTTCTAAGCCAAATGCTCGTTCTGTTAATACTGAGTTCAAAACATTTCACAATAGCACGTGAGGAAATCTACCTTTTATGTCATTTTCATTAAAGAATTTTTTCAAAATTTTCCCAGATGTTGAAAATCAGTAACTTCAAGGTCTATGGACACATAGCAATTTGGACATTATTCAAAAGGTATTAAACTCTGAGTGGATCAGTTTTTGAATTTGAAAAATAGCACTTTTAATATTCGAGTAATGGCTGATCAAAATTCAACCAAGTTTTAATTTTTGGTAAATTGGTAATGTATGACTGGGTGAACAGCTCAAAATCTGTATACGAATCTTAGTCACTGAAAATGGTGGGAAACATATATTTTCTGCTAGATTTGATTGGGGTATGGTAAATACAAACCTTTAGTTTGGATTTGCTACACCACTTCAAACAATTGTGATAGACATTTAAAAAGGAAATGATTTGCATAAGGATTTTTAATTTTACATGTGAAAATGATATTAATCAAACATTAATAACATTAATGTATACTACAGAATACAATGGGTTTGATAATTTCAGTAACTACACTCAAGAAGTGTCAAAGTGGAGTAGTACTGAAAAGGATCAAACTTGAATGACAATAAAAATGAGTCGTCTGTCTACTTTAACCCTTACCCTACCAGGACTTTCAAAAAAGGGAACCCAATTTTCGTAACTTTGTTTTCATATGCATTTTTGACAACTTTCATTTTCTTTCGTTACAAGTTTGGTTGGAATAGAGGCTGAGATATTTATCTTTTGAGTAATGAAAGCCATTTTAGGAAATATTGGACAAAAATATGCAAATTAAGCAATTTTTGGCTAAATTTGGTCAACAAATGGTCAAAAGACCACTGAAAGCTGCAGCAGAAAAATAATTACACAGTGGTCACGGTGAGACCCAAACCTGGAGTGCTTGCGTGCTAGCCGCATACATTTCCTCTGCACCACATAGTCATGCATGCAAATTGGAGAGGTGAAATATATTTCTTATAGGAAAGGTTCCATATAGAGGGGGTATGCCTTTATTTATATATCAAATGAAAGGAAATTTCAAGAACTTTTGAACGGTGGTTCGAAGAAGCATGTGCGATGTACTGTACAGTTTGGGTACACTAAATTTTGAGGAAAAAATGGATCAAAAATGGCAGAAACTCATGAAATTTTGAAGAAATTTATCCAGAAGAAAAGATTGCAGGTAGGGATAATAAGAATTAGATCAGAAACCATGTCTTAGGACTTGCGTGTTTAATTTTGAAGCAAAAATGTTAGCTTGAAGTTATTGTAAGATTTAAAAGAAAAAAATCTTGTAAATCTTTTAGCAATTTTTGAAATTTACTCTTTCTTCAATACACTTTTTCTCAAAATTCTGTCATATGACCCCTATAGAAAAAAAGTTACATTTTGTGAAAGAAATATCTGAATTCTTTAAAATGATACCAAGCTTACTCCTATAGGACTGTGGTAAAGTCCCAATTTTATTTTTAGAAAAAGGTGGTTTGAAAACGGCGGTACTATTGCCGTGTGGTAGAGTAAGGGTTGATACTTGATTATGAAAATTAAATTTTTCAGATTGGAAGAAGTTATCAAAAGTCAATTCTTCATCATTGTCTTTTGTCCTCATCATGACTCATCACTAAATCAAGTGCTCAATAATGTTACTTTGATGCGCAGCTGGAAAAAATCTACAGGAAAATTTAGTATTCACTGGGAGAAAAATTCTTTTTTTTTTTTAAATTTTCTAATTAAGCGACAGTATATTTGGTAAATATGTGCTAAAAAAGTCCCCCATGTACTTGTGCGATGAAAAGTACATTAAATGTGAAAGAGGGCAGTATATAGAGATGTATTCACTACATTAATATTATTTCTGTTGCGATTTTTTGTGGGAAGATATTCGACACTTTTATTCATAAGTGTGGGAAACTTACTAATTAATTCCAACTGCTTTGATAAGGATAATAACATTGTTGGATATGTTCACAATTTTAAAGGCGACATCAGTAAGTTCTTTAATAACTTCGGGTGTCTTTGATTTTGTTTAATTTTTCTGTATTTGTTATTTTGTGGTGGTGTTAGTTTGAGCTTGTTATGTTAATTTACGATATCAGAAGCATTAAACAAATCCAAGCGTAAGGATGCAATTAGTTTAATATCATCATGCATTACTCAGAGTTGCCCTCTAATTTTGTCACAGAAAGATAAACCACGAACTTAAGAAGCTTAAATAATTGTGTTGGTAAGCATGCTCCCCCCATTAGTAACTTGTCACTTATCCCTGAATAAACTGAAATCCCACTGTTCATCACACAATACACACTATACTCCACTAAATCACCAATTCCACTTCATTGCACACACTCTGGTGACACACAATAAGCGCTTTAGTTTTCCACAAACAGTGATATAGGATAGCAGATCGTGCGGTTGAGAATAAAAGGAATCAAAAGAAAATTTCAACCCAAAGTTGTTTTCAAATTAAAGTTTATATGACTTCGGGCTGCTAGTGGTCAGTTTTTAAGCCAAAACCCTTGTAATATGCAAATCAAATTAATTACAGAGCATAAAAACCATAAATTTTGTGAATATTCTTTTAATAATTTTCAGTGTGTTGGACTTGGATGCTTTCACACACTTGTGGTTATACTCTTGTTTGTTTAACAAATGCAAGCATAAGGATGCAATTTTTTTCAATATACAAATCAGATTAATAACAGAAAGCATATAAACTATTACATTTGTGAATGATTTATTTAATATTTATAGTATACCCAGTATGACAGTGTTTTTATTAAGTTAACGATATTGTTTAATATCAAAAGCATTAAAGAAATGCAAGAATTAGGGTCAATTTTGTAATACTTAAATAGATTAATAATAAAGAGCATAAAACAATTGACCTCAACGAGTTAGGATATATGTCACACCCACCATAACAATGCGGTAACTAGGTGGGGAAAACAAACTTCAAATCTGCTATCATGCATGACCAATGCATTGACATTTAGAAATTCATGGATCCATTTATGGCACTTCCTCGGATCCAGATCTTAGCATAAGGAATAAACAGAATTCCATTTGCTAACCATTTTGGGTAACGAGAATCAGATTTACAAAGACTGTAGCGGGCCTGTAGGTGCAAGTTTTGTTCACCATCTTGTCTGTCACTCAGTCTGTGTGTGAAAAATTTGTTTTGTGCAGTATTTGCATTGACTGTATGAGTGTGCGCTGTACTGTATCAGTACCGCATAGGATTTTTGCTCCACTTAGTTAAACAGATTTTGTTGCTCGGTAAATTCGTGTGGTGATTGGTTGAAAAAGTTGTTAATCAACTAACTCAGAGAGGTCAATTGCATTTGTGAATAATTTTTCCTAAAATTGTAATATTTACTGTGTGACATAAGTGTTATTTTTTGTTACATGCCCAGTTCCCATATATGCTTTCACACGCTACAAAAGGCGTTACATATCGGGTGGCTACCAGCAACAAATATCTGGTATCTCTGAAGATGAGTGTGCTATGTGGTGTCTGAATGCAACCAGCTTTTATTGCAAATCTTTCAACTACCGCACTGCAAGCTCTGTTTGCTACCTGCTTGATGTGGATTCTTCGGATAGTGCACTGTCCCTGACCTTTTCTTACGATTATTTTGAGAGGAATCAAACACTTGGTATGTAATCTTGCTTGACGATTAATGCATCTTTCAATTTCAGTTCTTAAAAGGAAAAAATATTTTTGAGTGGTAAAGATTATAGCAGCAATTATATTGATTTTCATTTAAATGGTAAATGAGATGATTAAGGGCCGTTGAAATGGTTTAGGCGTTAACAGGTAAAATTGTATTAAGATTTAATCTGTACTAATTTCACACTATTCATGGATGATGTAGATTGGGGCTGATGGAGCTTTAGTCCCCACCCCTCCCCCACTTTTTTCCTTGACAAAAACCATAAGTTTGAATATTTTACAAATTACAATAAAATCAATTACATAACAAATCCGCAAATCACATCATGCTCTAATGTTTGTAAAGCGCTCTTGAATATACTTGTATAGAAATGGCGCTATATAAAATAATTACTATTATTACTATTTCCGGGGCTGACCCACTACAAGTATTCATACAAATTTTGTTCACATATTAAACAGCTACATGTTCACTCCAAAGAACTTTAACATTCATGTTATCATTTTTATGTTCTTGCAGGATTGGAGAAAAATTATTGCCGCAATCCGAACGGTGGTGCTGCCCCATGGTGTTATTTTCAGGATCCGAGAACAAAGGTTGTCGCATTTGGCTTTTGTGCAATCCCAGAGTGTAATCGTAAGTATCACGTTGATTAACTTTGCATTAGTAAACGCACTGCGTAAAAATTTGTCCTTCAATTTTCAGCAACAAATTAGCCACATTGTTCCACAAGATTAACTTTGCATCGTAACATTGAGGTATAAATAGCTCTATGCTCATATTTCATTTCACCTTTTCCCCAGCAGCAAAGACAAACAATGCCAGCATTGATTATGGTTACTATGTTACAAGGAATGCAATTATATTCTGTTTTGTGTGACTAAAATACCATGTAACTCCAGTGGGAGTAGTTGTTATCTTAAAGGAGCCTAGAAAAGGTGAAACTGTATACAGTTTTGTGGTTTGGGAAACAAAGAAATATATCACTTTTACTTCGACCAGCCCTGCTCCATATGAGGGCCGGTTGAGATGTTCTTGGTTTTAAGCAATGCCATTTCTAATGGTACTCCTTGTAGTGTCCTAGAATATGTCAAAACAGTAGTTTATTACATGGTTCAGAGTCTAAATTTATCTGCAGAACAAATTAAAATAGGTTGTGCACCTCCATTAAGTGTGCAAGCTCTTTCCTTTCAGTATGCTATCATAGGGGCATTAATAATATGCCCAACGTGCATCAGATAGAGGCATCATAATACACTTGCATGTGTTGGCAATGTAATTAGATCGTAGCTGTGCCAGGCCAAGCAAATACTGATATCATATTAGATTCCCCTTGCTCTGGCGAGGCGTGTGATGTGCAACCGTCGATTTTGGCCAAAATCGGCATTTGCAGTGCATACTAAACGGAAAGCGGAGGTACATCTCACGTCAGATTCTTATGCTTTTATCCTTTTTATATTCTTTAGCATTTATATTGAGGTATATAAGTTTATGTGCCCCCATTCACTTACTTTAAACTCTTTTATTCCTTTGACAACTTAATTATCTATTTATATATATATTTTTTGTTTTGGAGTCTCGTGAATTTTAGAGTATTTTATGATTTGATTTCTTTGTTTTATGTACATTGTATTTAAAAATGTTTTACAGTATTTGCACTTTGTAATCAACATTGTAATAATAATCCTCTTAGCTTCTTTGAAATAATTGAAATGCCGGTTTGAATTTAAAGATACCAATCTGTCAGATATTTTAGGTCTGTCCACCCCACCAAAAACTCTTTTCTATGCTACTGTTCATGGTATACTTACATTGGTTTGTATTTGTAATTACATGTTCGGTATGCTCATTTTTGCACATTGCCTGTGGACAATTGCACGATTGTGACATCAGTTACGGAGCGTGTAATCACCCCCACTTGGAATCACCCCCATTGGGAGGGTCCCAGCAATAAGCGGGGAAAATTGCACGATTGTGATGTCAGTCATGGAGCGTAGAATCACTCCATGTTATTGTTGGTTCTGTTTAGTCTCATTAAAATTTTTCCCCCCTCACAGCTTCAGATCCAGGATGCTATGATCTGACCAATAGAGGTATAAATTACCGAGGGACAGCCCACATCACTGTGAGTGGCCACATCTGCATGAACTGGGATGACACCAACGTGAGACCCGAGGACCATCCAGATTCAGGTCGAGCATCAATTATTATGACGATCATATTACCCGTCTTTGAATAGGTCACACCCACCTCACTCACTCCCACCTCACTCACTCCCACCTCACTCACTCCCGCCTCACTCACTCCCACCTCACTCACTTCCACCTCCTTAATGGCTCCCCCAAGCCCTCTGCAACAATTGCCATTGCACCCTTACAATCCATCACGTTCTCCTTGCTTGCCCCCTATACAACCTTCCCAAAGCTTCCCTCGCTCCCCACAACTCAATTGCTGATTTCTTCCAGAAAAATCCTCTGGATATAATTATCTCTTTCCTCCATCGTGCTTCCCTTTACAACCATATTTAATTCTCCTCTTCCACCCTCTCTCTCTACTTTCTTTTTGTTTCAACCATGCACCTCCTCTCTCGATCACAGCTTTCTGGCTTTTTGTTCTTGAATTTCTCTCATTCTCCCCCTGTTTCCTTTCCTTTCCTACCTCTAGAATGATCTGACCTCTCAGGCACAATTTGACCCTCGTTTTCGTGGTGCCGTTAAGCCCCCATCAAATAAACAATTATTTTGTAACATTTTTCTTGAAGAAACTGGTCTCAGATTTTTTATGAAGTAGCAGTTTAAGCAGGAGGCAGGGGAGGGGGGACACTGCTACCCGACACCTAGTTCTGCTCTTATATCACCATGATATCCTGG